>VYZS01008374.1:15935-26945 GCA_013400695.1 Neodrepanis coruscans | reverse complement strand
AGCGATTGTCTGCAGCCATAGCCCAGGTTTAAAGATCACATCTCTTCCATCAGCACTGAAATCCCTTCCCAGGGCTGAAGGGAGGGGGAGGGGGGGGGAGCTTGTGGTTTCTAACTGTTTGAGTGTTTTTCTTCAGAAAGCCGAGCGGAGGCTCGTGCTGCTGTAGGTCCTCAGATTGGTCGCGGGCCTTCTCTAATTATCCCGGTGTCTCTTCCGGAGCCCCAAGAGGGAGACCAGCACTATTCCAGAGCGTTCCCACCCCAACACGGGCCCTGGGAAAGCCTAATTTGTCTGGTTTTGCACTTTATTGTCGGTTTTCTGTGATTGTGAAATAAACTGTGTTATTTGTGTGTTTTTCTTTTTTGTATGTGTGTGTGGCTTCTCTTGGACATCTCTTGTCAGGAGCGCTGTTTTTAGCGGTAAAACCACGACACCACCCTAGGGAGAGAAAACATAATTTTGCATTTTCTGTACCATTTTCTGGTACAGATCTTCTGAAGGAATGAATGAAAACACCTTGAATAACTCAGATGGAAAGCAGGGCTACTTAGAGTTGTTGTTTATGAAGAGAAATCCAAGTTGTAGCCAATTTCTTACAGAGCAGAAACCAGGGTCAAAGAAACAATTAGAGGTAATTTGTTTGATGTAATAGAGTCTGCTGTATGACATAGTGCACACCATTTTGAGAACATAGGCTACATAATGAGCACAGGCAATTCCTTCTTTCTTCAGGAATTTCAGCCTGGATCTGTTACCTATCCGTCAGAATACAACTTTGATTGACTTCAAATGCTAAATAAAGCCAGTCAAGTAAAAAGCAGACTTTTTGGTGATTTGCAGCAATTTCCCAGAAACCAAATGTCTCAAAATTAGCAGCCATTACTTTCCTGCACCAAAAAATGGTTGTGTTAAAGAAAAAATTTCTGCCATAAGAGTGGTGAAATGCAGGGGCAGTTTGCCCAGAGAAGTTAAACCTCCATTCTTGAAAAATCAAATAGGCAGAGCTCTGAGCTACCTCACTTAAGTGAGGCGACTTGCTTGGATTAGGCGCTTTCAACATCCAGAAGCCCATGTCAACCTATTGTTATTCAATGACAGTGTGATTATCCTCAATAACTTCTCACAGGGTTGTCTTTGCTAACAAAACTGAAAACATTCATCTTAGGATATGCAGTGTTCAACAGATATTAAGTGATGTAACTTTGCTATATTCCACTAAGGATTTTGTTGTTTGTCTCTGGCTGTCTCTCTCTTACACAGACAACAAAGCTGAGATACTGAAGTGCAGTGAAGTAGAAATTTGACCAATTTCAAAGTGGAAGTTTAGTACTATTCTGCCTGGTAGCTTTACATATCTTAAAAAGAAGTTAAAAAATAAAATTAGAGATTTGAGCATCACAGACAACGTAACTTGTGCGACTGATAACACCTTCACTCTTGCATATAAGATGTAAAAAGAATAGAGGCACTCTTGTATAAAATTGAAGTCGGAAAACTCCTATTTCAACTGATTAGTTTTCCTTACTAAGCACTAACCCAGCAAAACTGCCTGAGTCAGGCTCTTTTGTGTTAGATGACCCACACCACTAATATTTCAATGAAGGCTTTGTATACAACAACTAATGATCAATCAGAATGTAAGATGTGAACAGAAAAAAAAAAAATCATCATGCTCAGTAAAATTCTCTTTATCATTCTTCTCCAGGCTTCTGTGTGTTTTCTTGACAGTCTCTCCCTACCTTTCTTATCTTCCTTCCCCTTCTTCTCAGCCAGGCTTAGCCTTACCTCTTCTAGGCTCAGCAATAAGAGGATTTTCTTCTTCGTTCATTTAATTTTAGATAATATTGAATTGGGAGTTGTACATTACCCCTGATTCAGCTGTATTGCTGGAAAGTCAGTGGGAGACTTATTCTGAGTTGCATGTGAATGGACTTCAGAGATAGATTCCATATAACCAAAAGCTTGAGGGAGAAAAAGGCAGTTAAGGAAAAAAAACTAGACTGTTACCATCAAGCTACAACTTAAAGCATCATCTGAGACATATTTTTGCTAAAATCTGTCTCCGACTTTTGAACAAGACTGCTTGAAGCAAGATACAGGTAAATTTAGTTTTTCTGAAGACCTTGTGATAGAAAACACATAGAAGTTGAAAGCTTCAAAAAAAGTCAGGTCCTTACCAGAGACGACCTGAAGTTAAAAACTAGATTCAAATCCAAATGCTACAAAAGGCCATTGAGTCAGAAATCAGAAATAGACTTTGGGTACTTACGTCCTAAACTGAGATCAGAATTTCTGCTGTGTTCATTCTTATGTGCTGTAAAATTACAGATATTTACATTTTCTTTGTTCCTAATGAATGACTTCCAGGTATGTTAATATACAGCACTTTCTTAATTCTCTTTATCCTCTATCCAACAATAAGTTTTTAGAGGCATAAAAAGGTATGCCTCTATATACATATATACTGCCTATCACAATATAATGATTCAATTTAGAATTTGTAGGAAGGATTTTTTTGTCTTTAAAAAAATTCCCATATTCTTTTCATTGACATCTGTAGTAACTCTAAGTAAGGCTAATTTCTTTTTAAAATAAATTTGAGAGGTTTTTCTCCAGTTGTCTAATGCAATCTCATCTGCAATGTGGAATTTTGCTGCCTCAGTGTGATTACACATGGTGGCTATTTTGAGTAGAACCTGGAAAGTTTCAGAATGAAAAAAAACCAGCACAATGAGATAAGAATTTCAAAGCTGACACTAAAACTGATATGAAGACTGCTATTGCAGCAACTCAAAGACATGCAAAGTTGGCACATAATTTTATGCTTTAGAAGGCACTATTATTTCAGGAAGCTGACCAAGTTCTGCTTTTTAGGGAACAGGAAAAAATGTTTTCTTTCAAGACATTATGAAATTATTTAAAAATTAAGGCAAACATAGCTTTCAAAAAGGATTCAAAAGTAAACATTTTTTAACCATACAAGTCATACTTAATTCCCCTTTGAAATGGATGTAATCATAAATAGGGTTTCTTTTACTTATTTCTATAGATTTGTTGATTTTTATTATTATTTTTAAACTATTATTTCATTAGAGGAAAACTCATACAATAGCCTTGCTTTTTTAGACATTGGGTCTCAAAGCATTTAGGAAATGCAATTTGTATTGTTGTTCTCACTGTACTCATGAAATAAACTGAGGACTCCCAGAATTTAATTTTATATAGAAACAGTTGCAAAAAGTTAGTGTGCTTTGGGTTTTTTTAATTAATTCCTGCCTGTAAACCTGACTGTCTAAAGTTTAAATGCCCATGCCTCCTTGAAGATATACTTCTGGTACTATTCATAATGGGGAAAGAATATAATCTCTTTCCTTCATTTAAATGGCCAAAACTAAGTACTGGGAATGTTGAAAGTTGATCAGGTACTAAGTTTAGCTTAGAACTAAAATTCAAGTGGAAATTGCTAAATTTAACTTCTACATGTCTGAAAGTCTAGGACACGTCTGAATGCCTACAAAGATTCCAATTTTTAAAAAATATTATATGCTTACTTTCTGTTTCTGTAGACTTTAAAAGGGCTAGTGTCCTCAAAAGAGGGATCTCCTTCTTATTTTATAATGTTATAAAATTATGCATCGAAATTAAATAAGAATTTTCATCTGATTAAATCTGACCTACAGATATGAATCGTCTACTTCATATTTAGGAATGGAAATATTAAAAGGTTCATTTCTTTAGGGGATATACATTCCCTACTTCATTTCTCAATGAGTCCTAGAGATTTTTAAATTCTGGATTTTCAAGGTAGTCAAAGAACACCCACTATACTCTTTTATCTTTCACTGCATCAGAAGGGTTTCAACAAGCTACCTTTTTGTATATGATGGCCAGCACTTTAGCGTCACATCTGTTACCTGGCTGCCAGTGAATGTTGCTCACAGATGACCAGGCTCCACTTTCTTGTGGGTCGATGTTCTAAGGAAAAAGGCAGGGCCTTTTCTGGAAAGACACTTAGGTCTGAATCTGCTTTCAACTGAACATCAAGTTGCACCAGTCTGTATAATCTGGGAATCTGGCTTCTCCTCTACAAGATGCAATGTACATGCGGGAGCGCAATGGAAACTGAATTCAGTGACAGTAATTATCTAATAATAATTTAAGAGGGAAATTGGTATATACTGCTATAGACATAGAATTACACACACAAAAACTTGCGTGGAAAAAAAACCCAGTAAGAAATGGTTGCTCAGCAGGAACACGAAGCCATTTTGCAGTCTAACACAAGAATCTGTGCCCGATTACTCTATCGGCAGGGAGTTCAGGCAGCCAACATAATTTAAACTCACACATACTGTAATGAGACCCAAAGAAACAGGCCTGTTAGAGCAGAAAAAGAGGGCTAATCATCTTAGGAAAAAATCATACATACACAGAGCGTTTTGCAAATGTAATTCAAGTACATGAATGGCATAGAGCACCAAAAATTTTGTAGGCATTGCAATTACGAGGCAGAGGGTCCAAAATCCTGCCCCCACACATAATCCCTTTTGCTCCATCCTTAGTAAATGCAAGATGTAGGTATTTTGGCAAATTGAAATTATTAGGTGAAAAAAATCAGAAAAAGATAATAGTTAGTTATTCTTCTACCACTTGTAATCTGCTCTCATATAGAGAAGTCAGAATGCCAATAATAAGGCTTCAGAAATGATCACAAGCATATGCCCAGCTATATAAAAGCAATGAAAAAGAAATGTGTATTATGAAATCAATAGGTGGACAATAGTCAATGCTATTTTGTAATATAAAGCAAATAAGAATGAACAAAACCTGATCTTGATTTTAGTGTCCTGCAGAAAGGTAACTGTAATAAACACACTTGAAAACAGCTTCTTCTAAGCATAGAATAAAAAAATCAACATCATAGCATTTACGCACATATATTCATCCAGACTCTAGCATAAAAATGTCCTAAAACTAACATTGCCTTGAATACAATAAGGCAAATATTTGTTTATTTATTTGTTTGTTTGTTTATTTGCTTTTATATATCCAAGGTTAAACAAAAAAAAATTCAATAAGAACAAATGCAACAAAAATATTCAAACAAATCAACAACCCCCACTCTTAACTTGTACAGAATTTCTCATAATTTTTAGCAAAATAAAACCTTCAGAAATGTCATAGTGTATGTCCTGGTTTAGGAACAGTATTCCCTAGTTTAGTGTTCTCACTTAAATGCTCCAAACCATGCGCCACTTGCTCAATCCCATTCCCCCTGCTGCAGGATGGAGTGAATTGGAAGCACAGAAGTAAAAGAATACAGATTAAGATAAGAAAAATTTACTGCAAGCAGCAATGAAATAAGAAAATGAACAGTAACAACAATAATATTAATAACAGAGGGTACAAGAGAGGTGAATGATTCACATGCTCACCACGCAGCCCAGGCCCCTGAAAATGATGTGAGGTGGTATAGAATAACCTCTGGGTCCTGGTCATGCCTCCTCCTGGCTAATGCAAAAATTAACCCTGTCTTTGTCAGAACCAGTGGGCCTTTTGTTTATTTTCCTTGCATTTTGGGTTAAATTTTTAATTTTTAATATTGTTTTTTGTTTTAGTTAATACATAAAATCCTGTTGAGAAAGAAATACTGGGATTTTTATTATGAAAATATCACAGTAGAAAAGTAGGTATGTTTGTTTCACTTTTGGGGAAGTTAAGAGTTGAAATAAAGGGACTAAACCAGCAGTTGTAAATGGGAGTGATAGTAACAATGATGTTTGACTAATTATTTGGCACATTTTACTTTTTATCTATCTGAGAAATAGATTATTTCCACGTAATTTACCACATCTCTCATTTAACTTGCCAGATGAGCAGAACAATCTCCAAAATCACTGAATTCTCTGCAGCAAGTACTGTCTACACCTAGAGGCTTCTGAATGAGATGTAAACAAAGTACTATCCATGACCCACAGTAAAAGCCAAGTACTCCTGGGGTCAACATAATGAAACACAAAACACCTCAAGAAGGAAAACATTCAGTTGATAACCCAAAAACTTAAAGATGTTCACAAAACAGTTTGCTACTAGACAGTTGAAAATCTGTGTGTCCATGCATTTAGAAGATAGACTTATCATTCTAAGGTCTCCTGAGAACTCTGCATACAATGTGCTTTCTCTGTATTTACACAGAACCAGAGTTCAGCTTTTAGTTATATTACCAGTAAAAGTCTTCACTTTTTCTAGTCAGCAGTTACAATTTTATACTGTTGACACAATTTCTTTTAGTCCTGAAGCAGCATGTTAAAAACCCCCTGTTCCTGTTATATCTGAGTTTTTCTTTTTTCTCTTGTTCTATTTGATTCTTTTGGTATGTGATAAATTCCTTTTGCTAACATGTGTCAATCTCAATATAATTTGCTTCTAAAGAGTCTTTTCTTCTCTGGGCTGCCAACCTTTCTAGTAGAGTTACAAGAAAATAAGAATTAGCTCCCTGAGCATGAAAAAATTTAAATTTATTTCTATTTTTGATTTAACGACTTTTTAGTTCAAATTACATATGAAAAACTTCAACTACGGAAACTAATAAATGACAGAATCATCAAGCAAGAAGTGGACTCCCACACGTCTAAGAGGAGATGAGTGCGAACCAGTCTTTCAGTGGAATATTTGAGAGATTTTCTCCTTTATTCAGATGCATGTTTTCAGAAGACTAGTAGAAAATGTAATTGGGATAAATATTTAAAACAGTTAAAACATACAAATACAATTATGTGTTTGCATAAGCTTCATTTCCTTCTGAAATCAAGGTCAATCTAACACTAATAAAAGTTAAAAACATTTTTAAAAACATTAGAAGTAATTTAAGTTCCAAATCCCTTATATTTGCTGTTCATATTAAAGGTTTGTTATTTCCACTTAAAAGAAGTCTTCAAATATCATTCAAGTCTTATGAAGTCCTACTGTACATTAATACACTTAGGTAGATATTGCCATAATCATTCTAACACATATGATGGTATAATTCAATTCAACTGCTACCTACTTTCTCGAACTCAACTGATATTCCAACAATAGAAGAGAAAAGATAAGGAAGAAACAGGCAACTGGAGTGAAATTCTGCAACAAGGCACATATGCCTGCCCACTGAAAATCTACAGCATTTATACTTTCTAAAGATCTCTATGACATAAACGTTCCCTAGTAAGTTTTAAATTATACAAAAAATACCTTTTAATTATTTAAGGACATTACAAAATAAAAGAGGCTATCCACCTGATCCCACAATCTTTATTACAGAGCTAAGAAGGCCATTGGGGAAAGGCAACATGTTTGGAATTGAAACATAGGGATACAGATGACAAACTAATTTCGAGGAGGTTCCCACTTACTAAACATTCCCATAGTTTTCAATTTTCTTAAAATCAGAGGCCTGTTCCCATGACATGCTCTACAAATATTTGGGATAATGCAGCATCCTCAAAGGAAACCACACAAAGAAATACACAATGCCAATACACAGTGTCATGTTAAGTAAGCATGTTTTTTCAACCCACAGTTCAAATAGCGTGTTGGACATACTGTGCATATATTGGAGCATACTGTGACAAGTGCAATAGGGAGTCATTACTAGGTTACTACACTAAAGCTACCTCTTGTTCTATGCTGATGGGCTTCTCTTATTTTAGCATGCAGTCAAAAAATTCTATCTTATATCATAACATAGCAATGTGTATCTAGGAATTATGATTACTGAATTCAGGTAATGATCTTGAGTAGCAAACTATTTGTGTTTTGATATGATAAAAAAATCATTAGGATTAATTTTAAAATATTCAAAATGGCAATACTGATAAAATGGAACAGTCTTAGAGTTGTGAACAGTTACAAACAATTTTCTATCTGTCTTTAGATAAATCAAAGAATTCAAATTGTTAACTGAGTACTATCAGATACACAACCATGGACCACAACCACCCATGTTAATTTTCAGCACAAAGCATCTTCTCCTTTCCAGCTTCTGCATACGAGTTAATCATCTTCAGGAGATCTGTGCTGGCTACCTAACTGGGGAAAATTATCAAGCATTGTCAAATCAGACTCTTGAAAGGTCTTTTACTCAAGGACTACTTTTTCAGCAGTTCCTTTGTATTCATAAAAGTGATAGTGATGAAGAGACAATTCAGGCAAGTAAATGGTAGAGTAGAGTGAACTCTGCCCCTATTGATGTATCCAATAATTTTCCAGGAGGACTCAGTTTCACAGGAGAAGGTAGAAATGCTCCAACAGAACACCTAAGTGAAAACAACGGAAGGAAAAGAACTATATTAAGCACATCCTTATAATTCTTTTTGAGATTGCTAAATTTTGCATTAGGATTAAAATACTAATGAAATTGCTTACAAGTACAGTCTACTCATCCTACATTAACCTTAGATAAATGAAGCATATAAATATAAAAGCGTGCATATACACTAATCAGCAATGATGGCAACAGAGAAAATGTAGTATTATATTATCTTTTCTGTGAACTGCTAGTGTCAGTTCTTCATGAATCAGCTGGTTTGCCTTATGACAACTTTTTTGAGACTGATATGCATTTAAATAATAACATACATTAGAGTTTACCAGTTATTTTATTGTGTATTTCCCTTGGGAGAAAGAACTAAGAACTAAGAATGGCCAAACAATTTCTAAATTGTAAATTCTTCCCCAGAAAATATTTTATCCTTGGAAATTTTTCTTAGTATTCTTATTACTCAGAAAAAATGGTAACCAAACTTTTAAAAAAAGCTCAAAACACAATTTTTTAAGGTCTTTTGTAAATCTGTTAGCTCACTCTTTCATTTCTGTGTCTTTCCATTATGAGTTCTAAGCAGCAACCAGTCACACAGCAGAAGTGCTTTTGTCAATTTTGCTCAAAATGTCACGTTTTAAGAGAGACCTTCCTCCTTTTCCAACTGTAATTTCTGAATATTTGCCTCAGAACTTCCTTTGTTATCTTTAGCATATAACCCCTTTCAAATTCCTTAATCATAAGACCTTTTTTTCAGTTATGGTAATTTCTTCCATATGGATTTGCTACTGTACAAGACTTTCAATCAAAAACATCTGTAATAAATTTTTTCCCTTTTGCTATCCTTTTAGGTGTTAGAAGAACTTCTTTTTTGCACTTTCATGCATGTTTTTAAGTCCGTCTTTTAAAGATAGTGTTGATTTGACTGTACAGGGTTACCAAAAGTTCTAATGCCAGATGAAAATCTTTCTTCTTAGAAACAAGCAATATCTAGAAAGAAGTTACAAAGGTTTTGATGAGTACTTCATAAAAGAGATTGTCATTACTCAAAGGTAAATATTGTAAATTCCTTATCATTTAGTACAGTATGTACCTTAACTGAGTGTTTGTCATGTGTAAAGACATAAGTAAATAAACCTGATATTAATGGAGCTGCATACGAAGTGATAAAAGATTGTTGACATATCTCTAAAAATGGGGTAGTGAAATTAAAATGTGGAAAGTAAAAAGCATCAATATAGTTGACTAGTAAATAAAAAAAGGAGGTGCTCACATCAATATATAAAACAGATATTTACCTTTTTAAAGAGAGATACAGATTAACTGTATGCTTTAGAGACATTTGAAAATTGAACATGTCCTCAAAATCATTGCTTCACATGATCTGAGGTTGGAAGGAATCTCTGGAGATTCAATAATGTAACTCCCTGTGCAAATCAGGGTCAGCTGATTGCTTGGGAGCATATTTGATGAGGTTTGGACTCTGAGGAGAAAGACACCACGACTTCTGGGCAATCTATTCCTGTGCTCAACCACCCTCAAAGTAAGTTTCTTCTTCTTTAAATGCAAATTCCTATATTTCAATTTGTGCCCATTGCCTCTTGTCCTATGACTGGGCAAAACTGAGAAGATGCTGGTTTCCTCTTTATGCCCTCCCACAGGGTATTCTTATACTTTGGTAAGACCTTCAAGGCTAAACATTCACAGCTGTCTCAGTCTCTTTCTAGCACAAATGCCCCCAGTCCTTATTCATCTTTCAACCCTTCTCTAGGCTCACTTCCATACACTCATATCTCTCTTAAACCAGGAAGTTGTTTTGCAGTAGGAGATGCTGTCCCTCATGAATCAAGCAAAAAATGGCACTGGTATTCTTTAAGACATCTTTTAAAATGCTAACACGATAAGGACAGAACAGTTCAGATAATCCTATGTGCCTTTAGATGCTGGAACCTCAAATGGTGTTGTATCAGGTGGGTGTCTGATCTATCCACAGCACACTGTGCAGGCCCCTGTCCATAGAAGACCCCAACACGTACTGATGCATTATGTTATTCCTCCTTCCAGGTTGTAGCATTCTGCATTTCTTTGATGCCTTAGGGGTTATGCTAAAGTTTTGGGGAATTCACTCTAGTTAGGTAGCTGGATAACTTGGAATATTATGGGCCAAGAACAGTCTGTGTTTCACATGTTTCCATTCTTTTATATAGATAAGTGGGGTATTGAGACAAAACATAGAGTTAGGCTTCCAAACCCGCCTGGGGCTGGACTGGGGTGGAGTATAGGTAACAAGAGACCATCCTATTGGATGTTTAGGGGACATAGTAGTAAGATGGGCTTTACTTGGATAATGTGATGGGTGGGCACTTTGAAGGCTGTAAAAATGGAGAGGTTGTTATGATTTTTGTCTTCGGATCATCGGACATCACCAGTAAAGCTGTGCTCTCCCTTCACCTCGGCAAACTGCATGTTTGTTTCAGTTCTTACCTTGCTGTCGTGGTTTTACCACAAATTTAGTGATTTTGGACAAAAGATTCCGAGAGAAGCCACAAACACACCCCAAAAATGAAGAAAACACACAAATATCACAGTTTATTTCGTGCACACACAAAACCCGAAAAATAAAGTGCAAACAAACAAACAAATTAAGTTTCCCAGGGCCCGTTTTGGGACAAGGACGCTCTGGAAATAGTGCTGTCTCTCTCTGGGCTCCC
>VYZS01008373.1:0-11690 GCA_013400695.1 Neodrepanis coruscans | reverse complement strand
TTTCTTGCTTATTCTTCCATCTTTGTTAAAGCCAGGTGTTCAGGCTCTAGCAAGCAGGTTACGGATACATAGTGTTCGAGCAAGTTACAGATAGTGTAAAAGCTTCTCCTGATTAAGTTACACAATGGCAGCTGCTGCAGCAGTTTGCAGCTGCAACAGAAGCCATCCTCCTGGAGTTAGGTGTGAGAGAGTGTTACTGATCATATGAGGAAAGTACAGCTTGCTTGAGAGAGCACACATAACTGACAAAGTGGCTTTGTTTTACTAAAACACCAATTATATTCTCAAAACAAGGTCTCCAGTTTCCAGCTCCTTCAGCATTCTATCTCCATTCACGCACGGCTATGGTTAGCCAGAAGTCCATGCACACCTGCTAAAGGAGGTGGAATCTAGTTTTAGAACAGACACTTTTTTTATTCCCAATTAACTGAGTCTCTCATGCTGCTGTGTGAAAAATTGTTGCAACAAGCAGTACAGCATATTGAAGTTTTTTGTGTATTACGCAATGCATATATCACGGACTGGATTTGTTAATTTTGTTACATAAAAGAAGATCCTGATATGTGCAATAAAAACCTGGAAGTAGGATTGTATATGCTTTAGCTACAATGTCTACAATAAGTCTATATCTTTCAAGATTTTACTGGCTGTAACCCTCTTTGGAAGGAGGGAGGTGTTTAATAGTCAAAGTCTGTAAATCATGCCTTTCTGTTGACCAAATATATAGAATTTCTCAGCAGATGCTAAAGTCCACAAGGTAGGCAGTAGATCTGGCAGCAAATGTAACTCCTGAAAAATTATCTATTAATTATTTATTTTAAATGGAAACCTAACCTTCCAATTCTGAACATTATAAACATACCAAATTAGATCTGGCATATTTTGCCATTCTCTCTCAAACCCTTACAAATATTCACACCGCCTGATGCTCTTACAAGTCATTAACACTCCAGGAAGTGTGTTTCTTCTTATTGTCTTCATGTTGTCCCATATGTTCCCTTGCAGTTGTTTCCACCCATTGGGAGACATAGTGCACACTTCTTAATTCTGACTAGATGAGATCCTTGCATGAGAATGAGCCTTAGATATTTTAATCTTCTGAATATGAGCTGAATGTTTGTTTAATTAAGTGTAAATATTCTTGAAAAGTTAGAGCTTTACACTTAGTGTGAAAAGGGAGAAGAAAGGGCCTGTTGAATGTTCCAGCATCAGCTGTTTGCTAAGAAAATCTCTGGCCCACTGGAAACTCACTTCAACTATGGCTCAATCTCCTTTCTTTTGTGAACTGAAAGACAGCAAATAGTGATCCTGACAAAACTCACTCAATGTGAAATGCTTCAGTTTGACCAAATAGGAATGTGATGATGCAAAATGGGAGGTGGATAATGGCAATATCCGTAATTTATAGTTTGAATAAAATAATGGGAGACTGGCCAGTTATCCATTTTGCATTTTAAAGTCAAGGATCTATGCATTTCAGAGTGAAAGAACTATACAGTTTCAATATTTGTGTCACAAATATTTTATTCAAAAATTGTAGATTTGTGTAAATAAGTTCAAAACTAAAAACTTATGTATTTGGCTCATCTGAGAAAGCAGGCCATATGATTATGAAGACTTGAGTGCAGATTAGAAGATGACATAAGAATTGTTTTCATGGTTTTTAATTTACTTGCACCTGGATGAGAATTCAGTAGTGATAACTCAACAACTCTTCACAGTAAGAAATGCCTTACCATAATGCAGTCCTGCCATATTAATATTTCTTGGTAAAAACAATATTAACATCATATAATGGAAAGTTGCAGGAGACTCTTACTATCTCTGGCAGAACCTACTTTAAACCAAAATAATTAAAAATGCCTTCAGCAATACCTTGCATGGTAGTACTATATTGTGGCAGTTTTAATACTGTGAATAACAGTGGGAAAATGTTAGGGAAAATTCAAATTATCACCTATTTTTTATTCTAACTACCTCCATTTTTCCCTCCTGCTTGTCAGGAATATAAAGAACAAAACTGAAGAAGCAAAAGGATGAAAATATTGATTCTGTCCATA
Source organism: Neodrepanis coruscans (assembly GCA_013400695.1). NCBI lineage: Eukaryota > Metazoa > Chordata > Aves > Passeriformes > Philepittidae > Neodrepanis > Neodrepanis coruscans. Next base: position 9,630 of record VYZS01008373.1, on the reverse strand, counting down.
GATGCCAAAGAAGAAATGAAATCTCTGTTAATTTGTGCTGGTGATAATATTGATGTATGGTTTGGGATATCTTTGTGCTAGAGTTAACCATCTTCCTTCTTGTTGCAATCTGCAGCACATTCATTACGAAAGTAGAATACAAATCTAAACATGAGCCATAGGGATAAAGCAACCAGTCTCCACCACTGCCTGAACCCACTGAGAAAGGTTCAACTGGAATTTATATCTTTGCCTAGGATGTCTTCAATTTGTCATATATACCTTCTGACTATACCCTTTTTTATGAATACAAACTTATATCATCTGCCTATTACTTTAATAGGGATACAGAGACATGCACAACAAGCATGAAGATAATGACAAGAAAGAAACTTCACCACACACACTAATGGATGGGTTACTGAGAAAGTGATTGTGATTCACAGGAGACTTGTGCCTTCTATTTCAGAAACTCAGAATTCTCCCCCACCCGCAGCAAAGATCACTGACCTACATATCACTTTCTTTGTCTTCTGATTTAAGTATGGAAAATGCCAAGTTTTCCTGTGCTTATATAGCACCCAGCAAACTTAGTCCTTTTACACTAAGTACTCTTCTGGTGATTTGATGCAATGCAATTGCACATTAATATTAATAACAACAAAAACAAATAAATTCCAATATCATTTTAAGCTTTCTTTTGGCCAAAGAGCTTAATACCTATTCCATTTTTATCACCACTCAGAGTCCTGTCAAAAGAATATTCAAATATATTTTAGAAAGTCAACCACAAAATAAACAATGCATTGCACTGATACACTCTTACTTTTCCTGATACATTTTCTAAAATAACACATAGGTAATATCACATCTACTACATTGTACTTTACTCTTTAATTTTTATCCATTTTCCACATTTTAAAAATCTTCTTGTGACAAACACAGTGAAATAATTTCCAACGTTTTCCTCTTCTCTTACATAAGAACTAAGTAAATTTTTGGTAGTCAATTTGAATTACTTATCACACATTATTTCAACAAATAGAATATTAAATCAATGTGTTTGTTGGGATACAAAACTAGCAAAAGAAGAGTACTGACGGTTTTAATTTTTTTATATCAATAAAAACCACCAATCCTCTATCTGTTCTTAAAGAATGGGAAGCATTTAATTCCCTAGAATGTTGTCAAAGGTTTTTTCTGAACTCCAATCACAATTCTTTCATGTTTTGAAGTTTTAATTCATTATAGTCAGACCACAGAAATCAGATATCCTTTCCTCTTGTCTCTCTTCAATAGAATTGCATCATTTTAGTAGAAAATTTAATCCTCTTTATCACAGTTACAATTTAATTTAATAGAGATGAGAATTATTAGTTTTATTATTACTATTATTATCACTTTTATTGTTGTAGTTTTCAAAAGTTCCATTTCAGTTCTGATATTATGATAAGATTTTAAAATAATGTGGGAAGGTGTTCATGTCTGCAAATTTTTACAATCTAAAGCAACAACCAGATATTTGATATTAATAAACAGATATAGTAAGAAACCACTGCTTTCCTCATTACAGTTTTAGTATAAGGCTCATTCTGGTATCTCCACCATCCTTCAACTCAAAAGGGCTTGTTCAAAATGGCCCAGGAAAGCACAAAAAATTATCAAAAAAAATCATTACACCCTTACAAAGAAGAGTAGTCAACTATTTTATATCATGTTTGGCATGCAAAATGGTGATATTCAACAATGGAAGTTCACAGTGAGCTTCAGGATACAACCAATAATAAGAATTTAGAATGATCTTATTGATATAGATTAAAAAACCCTGTCTTTCACTGAAACATCCATCAAAAACTGAGAGATGTTTCAATTGCCTTTTCAATGTAAAAATATTATTTTTTATACATCCTTGAATTTCCTGGAAGTAAAATTTACATAAATCTTATTGTCATTGCTAGATGGAACTTTTGGACAAATGTAAGTTTTGGATCATCTGGCACTATTTTTACAGCTCATCCATCCTTACCTGAAAAATTATCCATTAGTTGTGTTTGAAATGGATTTTTGCATAAAATTCAGGAGGCTACTACTTGTAAGAGTTTATGAGAAATACTCTCTGTAACTACTACCCTTTAATGCAAATCTGTGATAAATTTTATAGTGAGCATCAAACCCCAGAACTTTTTGCTGTATAATTGTGTGGAGGGGAACAAGAGCACTACATCCAGCTGGAAAGCAACTTGGCGGAAAAGACCTGCAGCTCTTGATGGACACCTGGTTGAACATGAGCCACCAACATTCTCTTGCTGCCAAGAAGGCAAATAGTATCCTGGATGGTATTTTCCAAATTATTGCCAGCAAGCTGAGCAAGGTGATCCTTGCCTTCTACAGCACACTGGTAAGGCCACACCTAGAGTATTGTGTCCAGTTGTGGACATAGACACACTGGAGACAGTGCAATGAAGGACCACAAAGATGTTGAAGGGACTGAAACGTCCTTTCCTGTAAGAAAAAGCTGAGAGAGCAGGAACTGTTAAGCCTGGAGAAGGGAAGGCTTGTGTTAATCGTATCAATGTATAAATACCTGAAGGAATGGTGCCAGAGAGGACAGAGCCAGACTCCTCTCAGTGATGCCCAGTGACAGGACCAGAGGCAATAGGCACAAAATAAAACACAGGAGGTTCCCTCTGAACATTGGGAAACACTTTTTTCTCTGTGGAGATAACCAAACACCAATACAGGCTGCCCAGGGAGACTGTGGAATCTCCATCATCAGAGATTCTAAAAAGTGATTTGACCATAGGCCTAGACAATGTGCTTTGGGTGGTCCTGGCTGGACCAGATGATCTTCAGAGTTCCCATTCTAACCTCAACCATTCCGTGCCTGCTGCCTTTATAGGGCGCCTATTCTATAGGGTTTTCTCAGGGCACTGTTCCAGGGTAGGCTGCCGCTTCGTTGGATGATGATGTTGGGCGCCGCCCCCTCCCCAAGACATCACCACAAGGCAACATGGTAGCGTTCCCACCCAAATGCCTCGTGGCTGCAATTTGCTGGGAGGAGGGGCCGCCGCACTGCCAACACCATGGGGTGCCCTGGGTGCGTGAGGCCACCAGCGGCACCACTCTCTGAGACCAAAGATCCACTCCACAGGGTGCCAACGGCCTAGGGACTGGCCTTGCCCAATGTGCCATCCGCTGCCGCCATGGCGGCAGCCCCACCCACTGTGACCACTGCAGGAGCCCGGAGGGGCCCCAGGGTGCTGCTGCAGGGGGCCATGAAAGGAGCTGCCACTTCCTCCTGCACCTACCTCCCGTGCCTGCTGATCTGTGCCCGGCACTGGGGGAGCTGCACCGCAAGATCGACGGAGGCCCCTGCACACCCCAGCGCAGGTATTAGCGGGACCACCGCATGCCCTGGCATGGGGACCGGCAGGGGCCACCACATGCCCTGGCACCAGCAGGGCTCCTCTGCCCACAGCCCCACTGAGCCACGCTGCTTCCATCTCCTGGTTTGCTCATCTGTCTTTCTCTTAGGAAAAGCAAAAATGTTTAAGAGACAAACACCCCGCTCCCCCATGGATGGGGTGGAGAAGGGGAAAGGAAAAACAAAGGGTTTAAAACGAAAACATTTTCACCACCCCACAACATATGGTTTGACCATTAGCAGCAAGACTTCATATTTATGAATTTTAGATAAATATTAACTGAAACAAATCGGAAATGGGGATGCTTCCACAAAAAAAGGCTAATCTGTCCCACACTGGCTCTCCAGATAGGTCATGCATGTAACTTGGACTCATTTGAGCCCTCTTTTCATCTCTTGAGCGTTTAATTTTAAGTAAGATTGAAAATTATGTACTTGGTAACCACAGAAGGTCAAAGATGAGTATGCAGAACAGCAGAACATTGTGCAAATATCTAACTGTGCAATCACTGCAGATTTTAATAGATTTTCTGTGTCACTCAGATGCGTAGCTACATGAAAGTTGTTAAGACAGCAAAGAAAAACAGTTGACACTGACAATCCACTCATTCAGCTTGAGCTACTACATATGAAGAAGTACTTCTCCAATAAAAGCAAACACAAGCATCTGAACATCTAGTACAGCAACTGTAGAAGTATCAAATAACCTTGAGTTCTTTTTTTACCTTTGTAAGACATCAGTAAGCAGTTCAAATACATACTAAGATATTCTCTTGATACACTTGTATTCTAAAAATTGATCCATTAGTTTAACAGCACAATGCATACAATGATATGATGGAGTTTGCAGATATGTGATGTAAGCCTGGCATGATCTATTTGAAAGAGTCCTGGTTAGTATACAACTGTATACTTATTTCCTAGTACTGTGAAGTCACACTTCTTCAAATCTGCATTCCAGAATCAGGATTACTAAAACACTCACAATCTTCCATTTAGTACTCCTCCGTATGGAAATTTTCCATACAATGTACAACACTAAGCATTTTATATGGATGATAAAACTGCTGAGAACATTTTGGAAAAATCAGGCAAAGTATAAAATATTCACTCTTTTGAGTACACAACATAATAATTCAAATTTTTATTGCCTCTATGGAGTACACTTTCTTTACAAACAAAATATAAATTTTCCTACAGAGGAATGAAGAAAACCTCAGGCTTGATCATGATATCCTAAATAAAAGATGAGATATATTGAATACAAAACACATGAAATCCCATTTCACACATAGTGTCACAAGTTATTAATCCCTGATCACATATCAGAATGTTTTGGAGTTTTTTGGGGATGAAGTGATTTTTTCCCCTGCAAAAACCTGTTGTATGAGCCTATTTATTTTGCCAATAAATAATATAAAATCTATTTAGAATCTGAAACTTTTGCAAAAATATGAATTTACAAAAAAATTATAACTGAAACAAATCAGAATGTTTTTTGGTCAATTTCTCAGAAATTAGTAGATAGCAAAGTACATGTCTGTGATCACAGAAGGTCAAGAATAAAGTTTTATTACCCTGCGTTTCAAAAATACATGGTCCCTTCCCAGCTCAGACTAGCACATTTTCTGCTCAATACCTTTAACTGTTCTGCATTCATGTACAGGACACTTTTCGAAATGGTAGTATGCTGTGATCAGATACTCCCTTTACACTGCGCCCTGTAGACAGGAGAGTGGTGGGCCATATGCACTAGGAGAGCATTGCTCCTGCATTATATAGATATTTTTCTGTCTTGCAGAACTTTATATCCTCTGCAAATGAAAAACCAGTGAAAAGGAGCTGGAGGAGGAGTTGACCCTTCTCTGCTCTGTAATAGCACAGAAATGACAGGATGAAGAAGAAAGGAAACAACAAAAGAATCAATCCTGTAAGAAAACAACAAAAGGATCAATCCTGCAAGGGACGGATCTTTTGCTGAAGATGTTGAGTGGTCTTGTTAATCTCAGCTACAAGTGAAAGTGCTCAACAGCAGGGACAGAAATGGGCCTTTATAGAACTCTAACAATGTAATAGCAAAGATTTGCTAGAAAGAAAGCATCTTCATAAATAGGTAAATAACACAAAGGATGGAAAAGGACATGATATTTTGAGAACAATAGTAACATTACAAGTGATGCCAACAAATAACATTAAGTTGATAGGCGGGCAATGAAACATAATCAAGGCTTAGAGGAGTCGTTTTTCATGGATACAATACAAGAGGTGTGTCCCATTGGAAGATCACTAATTATTAATAAACTCAAGCTGACTTTATGTCCAAAATTCAGGGGCATTAATGAATTTAGATTAAAATGGAAAATACACTTTCTTTTGTGAAGGAGGTAGAAAATTATGAAGGATATGATTTTCCTTTCACATCAGGTCTTCCCATGTTTGACTCTGATGACTTTATTGGGTCAGTTCCTTGTTTGCAGTACTGGCACTGGAAAAACACACGAATTATGTCCAGCAATTATATAGGGCAGAGAATGCAGACATATTTTACAGAAAACTGTGAGTTGTCATGCAATATATTTTCTGTGAATTTTTTTGCTATGTGTCTCCAAGATTCAGAAGAAAGAGATTTTTTACAAATTCGAGATGTGGAGAAAATTCTTGCAATATGGATTTTCAAAGGGAGAAGTACTGCAAGATAGAATCCAGTCATGGGTCCCAATAGTGTCTTGAACATTCATTGTACACAGTGAAAGCAGCAAGGTAAATATCACGGCATTTGACACAAGTTTTTTCTATATCTCTTGACTTTTTCACTTATGACAGCCTCACTCCTGTGAAAACAGTAACATTTGGATAAAGAACTCATTAAAGACTGCAATGAGCCGTTTTCTGGAATGGAAGAAAAAAAATTGCTCTCATGAATAGATCTTTTTCTAAGGGCTCAGGTTACTTTCCCTTTCCTTTGAGCTAGAGTGTCAAAAAATGCGTCGCCTTGATCCAGGCAGTCAGGTTTCACTGGTCCTGTAAATGACGTGCTTTTACATTTCTTTGACTGATGGGACACAGAGCAAGATGTGGGCCCTCATTAGACATTGAAGTGAATTTCAACCAAAAAAATAACCTCTCAGTATTCACAGAGATGTGTTAGCAAGTGAACATGATAATTCCCTTGGTTTATTTTGTATCTGTTCAGCAAAGAGGTATAAAGTTGCTCTCTGCATTTGAAAAGGAAATAAAATTTTTCAATTTACAGAGCATTTCAGTCTGATTCTCTCACTAATATTAGCCTGTAATGATTCTTAAGCGAACCTACCATGGGGTACAAATAAACACGTGATTTCAGCAGACTGTGTGTGTCTTCCTACAGAGAACAGTCTGCAAAAAATCCCCCTGTCGTTGCTGAATATTTTGGGTATCTTGCATTTCTGATTCTGACCAGCTTGAGAAAGAATAAGTTCTTCTAGAATTGCAGATATGTAGTTTAAATGATACAGAGGCAGCAACCAGAAACTGATACCTAATGATAGTTGTTTCATTTGGGATTATTTTTTATATTAGTAATCCTAGACATCATTTCAGGACATATTAATCTTGACTACTTTTGCCACTCACTATATCTATGTATTTACCACTGTCTAGCCATGTAGGTTATTGTAGAGTCAATGGAGAGAAGATGAATAAACATATCTTAGACTAGATGTTTAGTTAGTGCTTTAAATTATTCTTCCATTCAACGGTGTTTATTCTCCAAGTGATACAAATATATTTCACATGCCATTCTCTCAAGTGCTCCCCAAAATATTTTATAACGTTATGTTTTTTTCTGGGGACTGTGGTATGATCACAGCTTAGCAGAGGAATATTCAGTTATGTTATATGCTGGCATTGCAAGTGAATGTGTTATTCAAAATCTGCTGCCAAAAATGTTCTTCTGATACTTTCTTTCCTTTTGATATCTATGCTAAATTAAAGAAGGTAGTGAAAAGTACCATGTAACCAAGGCTTGGCATGTGATGCATATTAAATGGTAAGAGGCTACTTATGCTATGCTATTAAAACATTACAGGAATAATGAAAAGCAATACTTCTGTGTGGGAAAAATCAGTTAGATTATAATGAATTTATATAGATGAGCTTTTTAATTTAGAAATTTATAATTTTAGGAACTTTTAAATTCTTTACTCTTCCTTTCTTAATGTGGATTTAAATATTTTCAACTTTTCAAAAGGAATTTGTTTCATATTATCAAATATATGCCTGATAACTGAATTATTTTAGTTTTTTTCTCATGAGTTAAATGCACTACAAATAAATGTGGTTTTAAAGTAACTATTTCATATCTGGTTGCATTTCAGAATTTTACTGAGGTGCATGATTAATTTCAAAAGCTATTCTTAGTCAGTATAAATTACTACTCTTTGTACTTTTTGTCATTGGCAGACAAAATATTTATTTTGTCTGTTTTATGATTCATCAAATCTATTTAAATATCAGCTTCATTAAGAGATATATCATCTCCAAACTCAATTGACTATATCAACTAGGTTGGCTCATTCAGATATAGATTTCTATGTTATAGAGGTGTCATTGACATATTAAACATAAATGTAGTCTAAGACCTTACTTTTATAATAATGTTGAACTGTAAGATTCTGAAATTACTGACCTAAAATGTCAGAAAATACTTCAGCTCTGGTACATTATGTATATCTAAACCACTAGTCTTTTTGCTTTCTCTTTCACAATACTTTAAAATTCAACCTTTTTGGTTTGAAAACAAAGTTTCATACATTCTCTCTCTTACTTAGCAAAATATCTTTCACATTCTTCCCAATACTCACCAGCTCGAATAAAAGAGTGACTGAGTACTCCAGATGCTGTCCCAGCCCTTGATCTCACTACATCAGGTTCATTGTACTTTTCTATTTCATCTTCTTCAAGGCACAAAGTTGAAGATTTTTAGTATCTCCCTGTTCTTACTTTGCATCACCTTTTTTACTTTTTGTTTTCCCTCTGATTCCAGTTTTGGCACCTTCTCATGTATCTATAATGTTCCTCATACTTAAAAGGTGTTTTATGTGATAAGGCTCAAGAAAAGATAGTGAAATCACCCACTTAGGTACTGCAATTCACTGAAGAACTAGAAAATATTTTTCTGTAAGATCTGAAAAATTTTATCTCTTCTCCAATTTTTCAAAATCTAACCAGTTCTCATAATGGTTCCTTAATTTAAATTTAATTTTAAAAGCTGCTTTTCTTCTATAAAATTATATGGTTTAATTACTTAGAAGAGAAAGGGGCTACAGATAAGTGTGGCAGGCCTATGCTGCTATGGGTGGTATCTATGGATATAAACAGGATGATAGACATTATAGTATATTTTAGCATTAAAATAAAAGGAAACTTAATAAAGCAAACAGAAATTATAACCAAAAAAGTATTTGCCTACTGGTGTCTCTTGTTACTTGGATCTCATTGCATGCTTTATTATTTTACTCCTTTTATATCATCATCTTTCCTTTCTGTATCTGTCTCTTTCTTAACTTTATGCCCTTCAGACCAGACAGGAGTTAAAGTTGACTTTAATTATCTGTGCTAACTTCCTACTTTGAAGAAGCCTTGCAGATTTTAAGCATTATTGCATAAGAGGTATATGATAACTGCTAACAATTATGAGAAAGAAATAAGTGAATGAATATGAGTTTCTCATCAGAAGTGTTTTGTAACACAAACAGTAAACAGAAAAAAATTAATACGGCTTGAAAATAACAGCTTCAGGAAGCAGATGGTTTAAACCATTAAAACAGACTTGCTATGATTTGAAAATGCAATAATAACAGAAGTTATAATCATTAAAGCAGTAAAGTTAAGCTATTTGTTAAAGATATGATAACATTGTGCATTAACACTGTTATTTATTTATTCATCAAGCCAGCAATACAAATTGCAATAATACAAATTGCCTTTCATCAAGCTAGTCAATACACTAGACAAAGTCCAGTATACTGGACACTATTACACTGTAGTACACTAGTACTATACCAGTACACTAGTACAGTGTACACCTCTATCAACTCAAGATTTTATGTCATAGAATCCAGATACAGGGCTTTTCTTAAGCATTTATCATTAGATTCTTTAATATCCAGCCCTATCTCATGTACTTCATGTAAGGAATAGATGGAACAACAGGGTACAATTTTTCATGAGCTGTAGTACCACAGTAT
>VYZS01008372.1:7905-18533 GCA_013400695.1 Neodrepanis coruscans | reverse complement strand
TTTCCAATTCTCTTCTGCTCTTTAATTCCCTTCTGTGGAGAATTGACTCAAAATGTGAATATAGAACTTACATAATAAAATGTCACGTAAATTTGGGTGCATGATCTCAGTAGGATCAGATTTGCTGATTTACTGAATAGGATATTGTTTAAATTTGTTTAATGCATAAAAAAAATATTTTTTGTAATTTGTCTTTTATTGTAACTTATTACACTTAAAAATGGGAACTATAACAAGTGTTTTATCTAAATGAGTGGTATGAAATGAGATTTTCTATTATTTGAGACTAACATTTTTACTTAATCTATTTAATCTGAATTTGTATATATTACAAGTAGCACATTAAAAAGATCAAGTGAATGAAAATAATTGCTTTTTTCTAAATTAAAGTTGAAAATGCAGATGTAGCAAAGTGAACTTTCAAGATCAGTAGTATCAAAGAAGCAGGCCTTGCTTATAAATGTCTAAGAACGTACAAAGCAGATTGAAACTGGGTATTCTAGTTCTATTTGTATTCAACTTTCTAGTTACTGCCATCTTTTTTTTTTCTCTTGGTCAACTATTTGAATCTAATTTTTTTGACTGTGATATAATCTGTCATTAGTATTTAGCCTCATTCATCTGGAACGTTGACTAGAAAATTACAGATATCGGATAACATTAGACAGTTTTCTAGAGAATTTATCAGTGGACTGAAACTGTTATTAGTTGTGGAATTGCCTGTCTTTAGTTGTATTTTGAGGGAGGAAACTTTTACTCCCTACTGAGCTGTTTTCCTTGGCCCCTGGGTCTGGGGTCCCCAAGTCCTTTACCCAAGTAAGAGCTTCTAGTCACCCTCAGGGTCTCCTTTGTTAATGCCAATGGTACCCATGTGAATAAGTATCACAGAGAAGTGTCTCAAAGGATGAGCTTCAGCAGTCTCTGCCACGTCCAAGATCTTAATCCTGGGAGAGCAAGTCCATGGATGAGGTCAGGAGGTGAGTAACAGCCTCTTGGAGGAGTCCCTCAAGGGGTCCTATCCATTCTGCGTTGTGGTACTATTTGCATCATTGATCAGTTTTGGCCGGACCAAATGTTTTCCAAACAGACCTTGTTCCAACTTTTCTGTTGCCAGGGCTGATCCTGTACCTGTCTGACAACCAGAGTTGTGCAAGTATCACCTTTGGTGACCTGTTTCAGCCTATCTCAGTCAGTATTCTGATGTATTCTGTGTTTTTCAACAAAGAGATTACACCACAGTTTAATTATTTGTAAGTATTTATTACTGAGATTCAAAGAATTAAATGTTATGAAGTGGTTTTGGCTAGGATAGAGCTGTTTTTTTCTTCGTAGCTGGTACAGTGCTGTGCTTTAGATTCAGTATAAGAATGATGTTGGTAACAGTGATGTTTTGACTGTTGCTAAGCAGTGCTTACAGCAAGTCAAGTATTTTTGTTGTCTGATGCTCTGCTAGTGAGGAGGAACACAAAAAAGCTGGGAGGGAGTGTGGCCAGGACATCTGACCTGAACTAGCCAAAGAACCACAGAGCATCATGCTCAGTATATAAACTGGGGGAGGTTACTCTGGCTTCTGTATGGGCTCGGCATTGTTCAGTGGGTGGTGAGCAACTGCGCTGTACAGTACTTGCCTTTTTGGGATTTTATGTCTTTCTTCCTTTTATTAGTAGTATTATTATATTTTACTTCATTTAAGTTATTAAACTGTTTTCTTATGAACCCGTGACCTTTTCTTTTCATTTCCTTATTCTCCTTCCCATTCCATTGGTGGGGCAGAGTGGGGGGAATTGAGTAAGCAGTTCAGTGGTATGTCATTGCTGGGCTTAAACCATGACAGTCATTTCTGGCCTCCAACACGGAGATCAAAGGGTTGAGATAATGACAAATCTGACCAGAGCATGGTAGAACAAATTTGTTAAGCATTCTGTGTATAGATTTAGTAGTTGCAGGTCACAGTGTTGATTTATTTGCTACCAGAGTTATGCTTGTTCTCAGGGTTGGGTTAATAAATACCTTCCTGTATGTGTTTCCTGTGGTGATGTTTATCCTCCATGGGGCCTGAGCTAAGGTTATAATTTTGTTGTACTTGGTAGTACAAAAAAGTGATGTGAAAGGCTTGTGATATATAGCATTGGTGGTCATGAGACTACTCTGTTATATGTATTCAGTATTGCACTTACCTACTGGGAACTATTAATAATTACTCCTTTTGCCTTTTCTCCTTGGAGAGGCAACCTTTGGGGGAGACACATCCATTTTTGCCTTCAGTCTAATTATAGCAGCATTTGAGAATTTTGAAGGCTTTTGAATATCTTTGAAACAAACCTGGACCTTTTGCTAGGAACCAGCAGGCTATTGCATTTGGTTCAGGTCTTGTTTAAGGTTAAACAACTAATTAAAAAACATCATCCAGAGAAGTAAGTCCAAAATCTGTAATGATATGGTAAAATACTTGGAAAAAGTATGTTGTCTCCCTGGCAATTCCAGATACACAAAGTCTCTGCAACATGATGCATCTGAAAAGACAACAGGCCCTGTGTCTGCTCCAACCCCAACAAGAGGCACTGCAGCTGAACCACACAGCCAGCACATCCTGGTGTCAGTCGCCACTGTACACAAGAAGAAATGCGCACAAATGTGACCTTGCTTAGAAAGGAGGACAAGGAGAACAATGCCAGGCCATCATGGAAACAGGAGGAAGTGACAGAACCAAGAGCCAACCACCATTCCATCCCTGTGAGTGAGCTGTAGGATATACCAAAGTATTTCAGCTGTCATCCCAGTGAGCATGTTGCCACCTGTCTCCTCTGACTCTGGGATATTATTTAGGCTGACAGTTTGGTATTAACAGGCAGAGAAGCCAAGCAGATGGTATCAGTTTCCAGGGAAGCAGGAATTGATGAAGTAATTGGAGAAGTGAGTCAAGTTCTTAACCTCTGGAGGCGATTCCTATAAATCATGAAAGAAAGGTTTCCCTACAAGGAAGATATTACATGTTGACCAGGCAAATGGAGTGCAGTAAAGAAAGCTATCCAATACCTCAGGGAATTAGCCCTGTGAGAGACGGTTTATTATGGCCTGAACAACACAGTTACCTACAGATCCAGATGAATGTGACCCATGTGGTGGAAATTTGTACAGAGTTACCCCATTGTCACAGAACCCACAGTTGTCACACACAGCTGGCAACTTTAGTCTGGAAAGATGGTGTGACACCAAACTGGATGAAGCAATTCACAAATTAAGGGAATACAAAGATAGTATTTCTTACTCCCTCATCTCAACTGTGGAGAAACTGTCTGATAAACTGACCCATGAGACCCAACAATTCAGAGGAGATATGTCCTACTCCCAGCTGTATGGGTTTGTATCTTGGTGATTGACAGTGGGTGTCCTTTGCTCTAGAGATGACATAGAAGGTATGTGCCATGGGATATTTTGGGTTTTCCCTTGTGGAACGTGTTGCCTTTCTGTGTGAGGCGTGACGACCTGGTTCGGGGACGGCATGCTGACCCCACCCAGGGTCACTCGGACCATCAGCACACTGACACCAGTATGATGGATGGCAAATGGCGTTTATTGGCAGCTGACATGGTATTATATGGCCTTGGTTCATAATGTCACTTCTGTCTGCTTACGTTATGAACTACATGCTATTGGCTATTAGAGGGAGGGAGCTCTATCTTTCTGTAACAGCACGAGATCTTCCGTTCGCAAGTCCTTAGCTACCTACAGGAACGACAGAAAGGCGCAGGTATGTGAATTACAGATAAAAACAGAGACAAATGGAGGTTCTGTGAGGAGAGTTGCTCCTCCAGTCTTCAGTAGGCAATTTCCCTGGCAGAGTGGAAAGGCTGATTTTGCTTCCTGTTCTATGTAAAGAAGTTCAGATATGTTGACTGAAGCAAAGGCAAATCTAACTGAACAAGCTGACCATTTATTTATCTTGTGCAGCGGGAGGCTATTGAAAACAAGTACTGATTTGACTAAGAAAATTCTTTGAATTTTACTATAATAATAGTCACTGAATTTGATGGAATAAAAATTGGTGAGGGCTTGTGTCAGTTTTGCAGTTTCCCATGTAACCCAAGGAGGCTGTAATATGTTTTAAGGCCAGGCAGTTGATTATCTCCTATAGGAGGTATAGTACAGCTCCTTTACTTGTTAGACTAATGGAGAAAAAAATACATGTTACTGTGTAAAAAATGGTATTAAACAAATAGTGAAGACCTTGAGCAACTGGCTGTAGGAGGGACCAGAGTGAAGGAGTGTGGACCAAATGACATCCGGAGGTCACTTTCAATTGCAACCATGCTGTGATTTTAAGGAAAAATTACTCCCGTAACAGTGGTACATCCTCCCCCCTGCCTCTTTAAAAAATAATAATAGTGATAAAAAATTAAAATTTCTTTTGAGAAGAATGTACTTTAGCTTCAGAGAATGCTCACTTTTTATGCATTTGTCGATTTTCTATGTTAATGTGTTTCATGCTATTGTAGTTCTGCTCAGTAGCTTTCTGGTGTTTTGTGGAATTGGTCTTGTGTATAATAACATGCTGTTCGAGATAGAGATGTCAAGGTGATCCTTGGCTGTTTAAGCTTTAATTTGTACTGTGTTTATCACTGAGTCATAGTCTAGAAGTACATAATGAGTATACAAGCTACCTGCATAAGAAGGCATAAAAATTATTTTCCATTTTCCTTTCAGCTCACTAACCTTTATCAAGAATAACAATAGCAATAAACAATAGTTTTCATGAAAGAAAGCGTTTGTGTCAGATTCTCTGAGCAAATACTGGAGTAGGTGCAATTCACTTCTGGGCTTCCTGAGCTTAGTGTGATTACCTTCATGTAGTCTGAGACTGAAAAGGTTTAGAACTGGATCAGATAATTGTAGAGTCAAGTTATGGGTTTTATTTAGGCTGTGTTACAGCACCTTTTGTTCATGAAGCTGCATAAGGTAATGGGTGAGACCATTTCAATGCCTGAAGACTTGAAAGTATTCAAGCCTTTAGTCTTCACGGCATCCTTGGAGACTAACAAAGGCATAAAACCTGATAAAATGTCAAAAAGTGGAGTTGAGAAGCTGTTTGTTATTGGTGGACATAAAGGTGTTAAGAAAGATCCCTAGCTTTTGTTCTGTTCTACAGATGAAATTTCAAAAGGTGAGAAGGGGAGAAGGAAAAGATGAAGGGCAGCTTTTGATGCATCTGACAATACCAAGAGATGCTCTTAATGGCTCTCTCTTTTCATCTTCATAGAAACTGCAGACTTCATAGGTCAGAAATAGAAAAGAAAGAATACAGGGGTTGGAAGAAGGGAGGTTGATACCTTGTGGTTGTTATTCTGCTATTCAGTTAACACTCTTTCCTGTTTGCTTACCCTCAAGTAGGGATGTGTTATGCAGTTTCTGTCCATATAGCAAGGCATTCTGTAAGGAGAAAGTTTGGCAGAACGGGTTTGTTTTGTTTCTAAAGTTTTCTATCTACTTGACTATAAAATGTCGAATAGGTTTCTGAAATTCGACTTAAATTCACCTTAGTTTATGTGTATTCAGTGGTGTTTTTCTAAGATATTGACTTGCTTCAAGAGAACTTCCACTTGTTTTTCTTGACACAGAATTTAAAATCTAATGACATAATAGATAATAAGAGGTTAAGTAGATCATTAATCAAAAATGAATTTAAAACATTTACGCTTTCTCCTGTATCTGTTTATCTTTTTACCCTATTAGTTAACATAATACCAATATTTAGAGGTAGAAGCATGTGCACAGTACGAGTACACAGATGATGCATCTGTGTGTCAAATACTTCTAAAATTATAGTTATTGGCAGATTAAATATAGCCAACAATAATTCCTGTATGACTACGGTCTTGCAGTAAAGCAATTTTTTTATATATCTCTTACTAGCACAAATTAAATTACTTGTATGATTTAGTGCAATAGGAGCCTCAATACAAATGTATATTTTGTGTTGGTGTGCCCCAGTGACACATAGGAAAACAAAACAAGGCTAATTCTTTCAGAACAAAAAAGAATTGTGGGACAATAGGGATGGAGAGATGCTGTCATCATTTCCCTTGTTTTTCCTCCATTTTGAATTGTTTACAATCAGTTTGCCCAAACTAAACAAACCTTGGGAACAGTAGTATTCACAAATCCTCAGTGCCATTGGAAAGAAAACACAAGCTAAACAATAAAGCAATGCATATAAAATTTTGAAGAAAAATACACTTATAGTGAGCAGCACGTTTGAGAAATATGGGGTAAAAGAAGGGTGGGTTTATCATAGATTTTTGTGTATAGAGGGTAAAAATGGAATTAAATGTTGAATTGAGTGATAATTGCATTATACTTGCTCAGAGTACAGTGGTTTAGTTTGAGGGAAAACCCTCTAACTGTGTTTAAATGTATAGAGATGTAACTTGGCTTGAATACAGTATATAATTGTGAATTTAGAATTATTTGTGAGATTTGATCATATGAGTAATGACATAAAAATGAGCCATAACTCTAAAAAGAAGTGTTTAGATACACTTGTGGAAGAGACTGCCAAAATAGATAACAAAATATGAGTCTTAAAAATCCAAAGCTCATTTGAGCATTTTTTGATTCACTCTAAAAATTGAAGTAATTAAAAATCTCTTGTTTATTTACGAAGATTGCATCATAATGAAATTTTACATTGTCTCATCACAACTTTCCTAATCATGATATTAAGGTAAAAAACAGAAGAGAAACTGTTGAAAAGTTCAACATTTTCTCAAATCTTAGTGATTTTTTGGTCTAAATCTTAGTGCTTTAAAGTAATTATAAGTCAGAGAACTAATCTGAAGAACCACTCTAGAAACTCACCTATGTGTTGTTTCTGTTTAGAAATTCCCATTTGCATGCAATAATTTACAAAATTGCTATAATGTTGTTTTTTTTATTAAGGAACTGGAATGTTTTAGCTTTGCTCTTAAAAATACTTTACACTATTGTGCAAGCATTCTACAAAATTTAAATTACTTCATTTAGCTGTCTTAAATTCTCTGTGTATCCTCTTTTGAATCCTCTAAGTAAGACACTAAATAAGACACTAGATGAGACCCATTGACAATAATTAAAATCACAAAATCTGTTGTTTAGAGTATTTTGTCAGTTATTTTGCTCTGGAATTACCTAGTTGATGGGTCTATAATTACTTTTTCAGATGTTAATGTGCTGCTGTCCCATGGAGCACTCCAGTATTCCGGTTGGTATTGAAAAGCAATACCAGCTATAAGGAGAGCTCCCTAACCCTTATCCACTTCTTTTGGATGTCCTTCTTGTGAGTTCTATGATAATTGAAACAGTCACTACAAAGGAACTTCCTCAACAGCAGTATTTTAGAAAACATATTACCACTGATTATCATGGTTTGACTACACTACCTATTCTGGCTTTTTCCTTGCGATAATTTTATGAACGCTTCTGTGTGATTATTGATAGTTCTACGGCAATGAGTGACTATTCCATATTTTAGCATTCATTACGTTAGTTTTAATTAATTACTGTGATAAGGAATAAAATTACATAAAATGTAATGAAACTGAAGCATGTGCTGTTTTCTGACTGATACTGCAATTTTGTTATTTAACCATGGCAGGCAGTGAAGCCCCACACAGCCATTTGCTTATTCCCCCTCCCCCCAGCAGGATGGGGAAGAAAATTGGCAGGATGAAGGTGTGAAAATTCGGGGGTTGAGATCAGGAAAGTTTAATAGGTAAAACAAAAGCTATGCATAAACTACTATGAAGAAAATTAATTCCATTTTAGCCAGTACATAACCAGTACATAGTAATAGCCCAAAACCACTAATAGAAATGGTGAGCAATATTTAAAGTCGTTTCTCCCTCTCTAAGGTAACAGATAACTATGTAGTTATTAGTGTAATTTAGTGAAATCTCATCACCCTGAACTGTGTGACTCTTGTCCAGAGACCTTTTTTAAGACTCTGTGAAGGACATGCTCTTGGGCTTCTGTGCTATATTGCGCTATTACTTCATGTAGTACATTCAGTTTGAAATTCAGTGGAACTTAAGATTACTTCCAATGTTATGGTTTAAAATATTTTTTTCTAATGAATTAAATAGGGTTAGCTCCAGATATTTAACATTATATCTGTATGTAGATCTGTAAACTATGTAATAAAAGTGGCATAGATTCCTAAAAGCCAGCAGATAACATTGGCCAAGACAAGGGAGAGTGGATTAGTTTTGTGTTTTATTGCACGGTCATTTGTGAGTTCTCCCAGAGATCTCTGAATACTGCCTTGTCCTGCCGGCTTGTTTGGAACAATTCAATATTTTGTATCTTCAATAGCTTCTTTTACAACTTTTTGTTGAGCGGTATCGTATGGTAGGTATGTTGCCTGTATAATAGAATTGTAACATAGGAATCTTCCCAGACTGTACATATCTCCAAGAACTTTATTTCCTTCTGTAGCTTTGTCTCTACTGAATGTCTCTACTGAATGTCTCTACCAAGGTCCTGTGTTCAGATTCTCTCTGTACTCCTGAGTTCTTAAGTAAAGGGATGCAATTTAATTTTTTTGTCTCTTGTGTTTTCAGGGTTACCTTTTCCTCTTTTTCTTGTTGTTTTTTTTTCTCCCGCTTTTTTTATTTTCACTTTTTTTTTTTTTGATGTGAACACAACTTTGTTTTTTTACAGCATCCATATTCCTGCTTGGCTTCAGCAAATCTTTGACCTGTTGTTCAGTTATTCTAGTCCAGAGCTTCATGGAAACCATGGGGGAGCAGAAAAATATGAGTTAAAGCAACATATCTACTTTCTCTCTGTTACCTTATATCTGTACCATTTTGCACTCATCTGTGTTTTTATACTTCTTCTTTTTGAACAGCATATGTGAAAGATTTAATTGTTTTTGGAAAGACTCAGTCACTATCTGTTAGTCCTGTTCCCTGGCAATTTTTTGGTTACATTCAATTGTACTTAAAGCTTGAAATAAATTCTCCCCCTTTCTTCTTCTTTGTAATGACGTATTCACCCACCTGTAAGGATTCTAGTGAAAATAAGTGAAAACTGTCAGATTTAGCCTCTTTAGTATTTATGTATCATTGCAGCATCTGCATCACTGCAAAGTNCTAAACAACCCCAGCTCTCTCTGCTGCTGCTTAAAGGACTTGTGCTCCAGACCCTTCCCCAGCTCTGTTCCCTTCTCGCTCCAGCCCCTCAATGTTGTTTCTGGAGTGAGGGGCCCAGAACTCGACATAATATTCGAGGTGTGGCCTCAACAGTGCCCAGAACAGGAGGACAATCATTGCCCTGCTCCTGCTGCCCACACTATTCCTTATCTAGGCTAGGATACCATTGGCCTTCTTGGCCACCTTTGCATACTGCTGGTTCATGTTCAGCCGGCTGTCAACCAGCATCCCCAGATCCTTTTCTGCCTGGCCACTCCCTAGCCACTTTGTCCCCAGACTGTAGTGTTGCAGGGGGTTCTTGTGGCCAATGTGTAGGACCCAGCACTTGGACTTGTTAAATCTCATATTGTTATATTGGTTATTGTCATATTGTCATATGTTATTAAAAAATAAGAAAAATACAGGTAGAAGTTCTTATTTGGTTTGTTTGGATATGATGAAAACAATGAAATTGTGCTNGTGAGTCCACCACCTCACTGGGCAGCCCCTTCCAGTGCTTAAAAACAATCTAAATGAAGAAATTCCTCCTGATGTCCAACATGAACCTCTTCTGGGGCAGCCAGAGGCTGTGTCCTCTTGTCCTGTCACTTACTACATGGGAGAAGATACAAACCCCCACTTGGCTACAATCTCCTTTCTGGTAGTTGTAGAGAGTGATAAGGTCACCCCTGAGCCTCCTTCTGGCTAAACAACCCCAGCTCTCTCTGCTGCTGCTTAAAGGACTTGTGCTCCAGACCCTTCCCCAGCTCTGTTCCCTTCTCGCTCCAGCCCCTCAATGTTGTTTCTGGAGTGAGGGGCCCAGAACTCGACATAATATTCGAGGTGTGGCCTCAACAGTGCCCAGAACAGGAGGACAATCATTGCCCTGCTCCTGCTGCCCACACTATTCCTTATCTAGGCTAGGATACCATTGGCCTTCTTGGCCACCTGGGCACACTGCTGGCTCTTGTTCTGCCACTGTCAACCACCACTCCTTACTGGATTTGAGGTAGTTTTGAGGTGAGGAAAGCAATCCTTCTATTAGCATCTGGAAGCTCTTTGAGTTTTCTGAGTTTCTGTTGTGTTTTTATGTCCTTGCATAGAGCTTAAGTAGGGGAATGCTTAATCTAAAAAATATTAGTTGTATTTTTCTTGCTGAGAGTGATAACAAAGGGCTTGTGAATATGTTAGTGTTTGTTTAAAACAACATAAAATCTTTACTTTCTAATGTCAGTATGAGTTTTTTCATAATCAAAAGCCCTCGTTGGGATGGGTAGCTTGAATAATTTTTAGTAATTCTTTTTTATTGGTTGTTTCATATTCATTTGAAATAACAGGAATTACCTTTTTCCTAATGGAAAACAATTGGTGTGGGTATAGTTTTCTGCTGTTTGATGGCTCAGATGTTCTGAGTCATCTTAAATGTTGCTGACTGTTCTGACTTAATTTTTTTTTTTTTTT
>VYZS01008371.1:0-27292 GCA_013400695.1 Neodrepanis coruscans | reverse complement strand
CTGCCAAACCTGCTGAAGCATTTAAAGGGAAAATGTCATCCAGTGATCCCAGAAAGTGCTGATCCAAGAGCTGATCCCAGCTCTGCTCTTGGATGGCCCTCAGCCCCCTGATACCTCTGCTGTTGCATTTGCAGGGACATTCCACGGGTTACATCACCAGGTGCCCTTCCTTTCATGAGGAAGAGTGGTTTCCATAGCCCCCCTTCCATCCCCTCCCTGTCCCTGCCTGTGGATGCCACCACTGCCTTAAACACCCACCCAATATCAAAACTGTCACATTCTGATTGTCCCTTTCATGCTGCAAAAGCCCCAACTTTTAATTCAACTGCAGAACCAGAAATATTTCTGCCTTGAACTCTCTGTATTTCCACAGCTCTCTGTCTTTAGATCAGACAAGCAGATACAAGAATTGTCTTGTAAAATTGTAGTTCCCCTTTAATAAGCCACTCTGACAGGCAATTATTCATGCAGTCTGCTCGGTGCTAAATGTTTTTTTCATGCTGTGCATCCCTGTCTCTTGATTGCAGGAATGCACTCCTGTGAATTGTAATTATAAGCAAATATGAACTGGTACAAAGGAAATGATTTACCAGACCTTCCAGTGCTTCATGGTGTTGATTCTCCTCTGCTGCATTGTGAAGATACTGGAGTTCTGATGAACAACATGTGGGGTTTTTTTTTTTTTAGCTTTCTTTGGATTTTTAAGTATTTACTGGAAGTTATTTTGACAGAAGTTGGTGATACTTTGTATAAAGAATCATTTCAGTGACAAATTGTTTGCTGATATTTATAGTTCAGGACCAAAATTGCAAAAAGATGTTGAAGTTTTGTTCTGGAATATGAGATATTTTACAGATATAAGTAAGTGGCTCCAAATCACCTTGATAATTATCTTATTTTCAGCAGATATTTCCAGACAAACAAAAGGCATCGTGGTGCTGAATGTTGTCTTTGGGTTTGGCAGGTTTCAAACAACTAAGCAGATAATACAAAAAGAAATTAAAAATATACCAATAAGGAATTTATCTAGAAATTCTCTGCTTATTAAGAGTTGGGGACTGGTTGAAACTGGTCATCTGGGCCACTGGGAAAAGAAGAGAGCACTGAAAACACTCACCCCCTTCATCTCAGGGGTGTCAGGATGGAAGAAATCATCAGTGGTGCTCTGCCCGTGGCAAAGGGTTGGAACTACATGAGCTTAAAGGTCCTTTCCAACCCAAACCATTCAGGGATTCCATGATTTATATATTAAAGTTGAAATATTTTCTGCTGGGGAGAGATTTATGCACCAAGCATGTGATATTTAACTTGATAAAGCAGATATCCATTCATGATTCCAAAGGAAATCTGGTCTCACTCTTAATAGATCTGTGTGTATTTGGGCCAAGCAGTAAAAAGCTAAAAAAAAAAACTAGATAAAAAGTATGTAATAATGATGTGACATTTTGCTCTTTGGCTTCAAGAATGAGCTGTGTGGGAGAAATGCAGCAGGAAAGCACAGGAGTAGAGTTTCAGAATTTCAAGTATTCCTACTCTTGAGGCAAAGAGTGTTGACTGAGATGTCCTGCTTGCTCAGAGAAAACATCTGAGCTTCCCTGAGGTTCACAGTTGTATTTAACTTTAGAAATAGTATCACTTACATGGCTCTGTAAAGACCAAATCGTGCCAAGCCAAGATGGTTCCTTTTTTAATTAAATTCTGAGGTGGTGGGAGAAGGGAAGGAGGTGCATTAAGGCATCTGGAATTTACTGAAGTGTTTGACACAGAACATCTCAAAATTGTGTTTGACAAATGAATCCAAATGGGTGATGCAGAGATGGAATTACAAGTCTGATAATTGTCTGAAGGATGTGAAATCCTGGGCCCACACAGGACATTATTTGGGTTTCACTGCACCTTCAGGAAGGAGGTTTCTGGTGATAGAACTGTAGAATTGTAGAAACAATTGAACTTACAGGGTTGTGGACCTGGCAGAACTGAGGATCCCAGAAGTTACACAAATATCCTTTCTTTCCTTCAGAAGTGCTGGTGGGCAGCAGGGATGCACAACCTGGCTCTGCTCACAAACACATCTGTTCAAGCTTTACCCTTCCAGAATTATTGCTCTCATTTAGAGAAACATTTGCAGACAGACCTCAGCTCCCAACACCACCTCCTGCACAGGGCTGTCACCTTTTGAAGCTGTTTCCCCACAGTTCCCCTGTGGAAATACAGATTAAACCATTCTGTTTGCTCATGGCAGAGCAGCAGTAACTTCCAGACCATGGATATTTCTGACCAATGCCAGGAATTACAGAAACATTTCGGCTGCAAAAGACTTCTAAAGTCATTGAGTCCAACCATTAACCCAGCACTGCCAAGCCCACCACTAAACCATGTCCCTAATCCTGATGGAGGAGAAAATTCCCTTGTTCCAAGAGCTGTGAGGCTACAGGAGAAATAAATCTGAGTCACTGTGAGCAATTCCTTCACTGTGAGGATAAACCTGAGTAAAACACAAGCTTGGATTACACAAGGCAGCAACAGGTTGGACTGAAAATAATAATAATTGGCCCATTTTCCAGTGTCACCTTCTGTGTTTAGTTACAGTCCTGAAAAGGGGGAGAAAGTTTGGGGCTGTGGTGCCAGTTTTCCCTTTGTCCTGTTTTGGTGTAAATGATGACACAGGTACAGAGGGGGTGAGTTTAGCTCTGCAAATACAGTGTTTTGATGAGAAAGAGGGGATATTAAAAAACCTAAGTCAGCTCCCTGGAATGTATAAATAGGGGAAAATGAAGCAAGAGCTCTTCTCTTACTGCTCAGGGGTTCCAGGGAGCAGCACAGAAAGCTGGGAGTGTTCATCCAAGTGCTCCATCAGTTGTAATGGAGAAAAAAAATAGAAATACTGCACCAAATATGGGATAGAGGGTGGATTCTAAACCCTACACTCTGCTTTAAGGGCTGAATTTGCTCCTTAAGGGGAATTTACCAGCCTTTATGGCAACAATTCTGATTTAAGAGAAAGGGCCTGGACCATCCTGCCTATTTCTGTCAGCACAGATTGGCCCAGGCTCACCTCCCTCAAATAGTTCAGCTGGTAAATGTTTAGTCTGTGCTTTCATCTGATCTTCCTCAGCCACCAGTGAAGGGAGGATAACACAGCTCATTTTAAAATATGAGCAAAACATGTCACATAGTTAATAAGTCAGTGCATCTTTTTCTATGCCACCAAGGTGATCTCAACAGCTGCACCCAACAGGGAGTTTCTCAGGCTGATGGAGGTGTGGGCAGTGCTTAAAATCTGGCAGTTTTGTCCTCCACCCCAGCTCTGCTTTATTTTGCTGATAAGGTTAGAACCACTGGCACTTCCATTTTGACTTTTCCCTGTTTTTTTGGTGGGTTTTTTTCCCCACCTGCAAACTCCAGCTCTGCCCTTCTGGTAGTGCAGGGAAGGACATTTGAGGTCTGAAAATAGACTTGACTCCATCTCCACTGTGCAAACCACATTTATTAATAAGTATCATCAAACTGGTCAAATTTTAGGAACCAGATGATGCTTTTTAATGAAATAAAAATATTTTTTCTTCACATAGGAAAACCTTTCCCAGGCTTTTACCAGGAAAGGTTGGACCAGCTGATGCTTGAGGTCTCCTCAGTATTCCATGATTCTTTCTATTAAACTGGTAGAAAGAAGCCTTTCAGCTAAGAATGTTTTATATATAAAAGGAGAGCATTTGGTCAGGATATTTCAATCAATTCAATTAATATTTTTCAGTCCAGTAATCACAGGTTGATGGAACAGCATTGGGTTTGAGGAGCTGATTCTCCCCATGAGGATAAACCAGCTCCACCTGCCTCCCCCTGGACTGGGGAACTGCACAGATGAGGCCTGGGCTGACTAAAATAAGTGAATTTTGCACTCATAGTACTTAAAAAAAAATTTAGCTGCCTCAGTAGTCAATAATCAAAGAGCATAAGGCCCTCTAATGATCCAGTTTTCTTCATTTTGATTTCTAGATCAAGCAGGCACCAAGCTCTGAGCAATGTTTTGTCACAGTGGTGAGTGATGAACCTGAAAAGTGGACACTCCCCAAATTTGCTAAAAATAAGGTTTTACATCTCTGCAAAAGCACTTTCTCTTCCCTTTGGATGATCAAATCCTGCTCTGAGATGTTCTGTTCCATCAGTGCAGAGGCTGGAGAGGGCTCTGTCTGAACAGAGCCAACAGACTTCCCAAATTCAGTCTTTAATCCTGTTTCCTGTGTGGTGCTCTCATGGGGAGAACAGAAAATGTGGAGTCATAGTCAGAAAAGCAAGAAAGTACAAGGGCTTAACACTGGGGCTGTGAAAGCGGTTTGCAAGCAGCCCTGATTGAAATTAGTTTTTAATCTGGCAAAAATAGAACATACATTTACAAGAGTCTATTTAAATGGAGTGAAAATACTGCGAAATGAAAAGCTCTGTCGTTTATCCTTGGGTTCCTGTTTGCTTTTATGAGACTTTTGTCATTGACAGAACAAATATTGTAATGATTTCCTGATATTTTTTTTTTCTCTCTCCCCTTCCACTTGGGAAAAATAACAAAATAAAGAAATAATTCTTTACTTTTGCTCTGCCTGTTCATTCTGATATCACTCTTGGAGCTATTTCTCTTCAGTCTTGGTGATAAATGGGGCTTTGCAAAGAGCAGCCATAAAGCTCTCACAGTTTGTTTGTTGCACATTGCTTGTATGGATTTTAAAAGAACATCCATGAAAAATTATATATCCTGATATAGATCTGCTGATCAGTTGTGCTAACAAGGATTTCTAAAATAAATCATGGAAGTCATGGACATTTAGTTCTTGCAGAGGAGTCTCTTTCCAGGCTGCTGTGCAGGGGGATTAATTCATTTTTCTTTAGGTTGTTTTAATTCAGCTTTGGAGGGTTTGTAGAGGGGTTTTTTTTGCTTACTTTCCCATACAATTTGAAAACATATCATCCATCAACTCATCCAGCCATCCAACCATCTGCCCATCCATCATCCATCCCTCTCTCCTCCCACTGGCACTAAAAATGGGATTTCTCTCTCCCCCCTGAATTCCAGGGCATTCCTTTCCATTTATCCTGCTGTAGGTGGGTGTTACTCAGCAGAAGGACATGGATCCTGACCTGTGAGGAGCACATTCATTCCAGACAACTTGGCTGCAAAGTCCAGTTATTTGGAGACACCAAACAAGAGATGTTACATCATTATGTTCTTTCTAAGGAAATTAATCTCCATTTTCCAATTAGGCTTTTCTTTTTTTATCAGTTCCTGCACTGAATATCTACAATTACTAATATAAATTTTAGCTAATAGTGTCTATTAACAACTGACTTTATAAGAATTTATCTCACATTTAACTATCTGTGGTCATAGTAACAGAAGTAATTTAGGGCTAAATGAGTTTCCAGCCTTGAGCATTTGATGGATTCCATGATTTCCTGCTTGTTATTTGTACAGCATCAGAGTTTGGGTGGGGCTTTACCAGGAGGTCACGCTTGGAATTGCATCTGGGCATTACATGAGGAAGATATTTCAGTGCAGGGTTGATATCTCTCCTAAAAGTTCCCTTCTCATCAGCACTTGTATTTCTGCACTTTCATTCTTCCATTTGATTTCCAGGAAAGCTGCTTTCCTAAGGAAAGGCTGTGCAGTCACCCCCCATTTTACCCACTGGGCAAATCTGGAAATGAAGCACAAAACCCATGGCACAGAACAGACTCCAGAACACAAGGGAATTCTCTTTAGTCCCAGCTGATTTGGGCTGGGCTCTCCCCAAATTTCCATAACCAGCATTTTTCCCCAGCAGACTGCAACATTCAGCAAATCCATGGGAATTCCAGAACACACCAGAGGAAGGCAGTGCTACAGTTTATCTGTTTTGCTCTGTTTCTCATTGTTACAGCCAGATCTGGTTCCAAACAGCATCTCTCCAGCTCTGAACTGACAAGTTTTAAGCACTTTCTGAATGTTCTGGGCTTTTTCCTCCTCATTTTCTCTTTATCTCTGCCTCCTGTTTGTTATTTTTTTCTTGTTCATTCTATTTTCTTTTTCCATATCAGTGGTTAATGTAACCTATATCCTTTTCCATTTTCCAGGGGCATTCTTTCCTTTTCTACTTTTCTCCATTTATATATTTCTCTCTTTGCCTTTTTTTTTTTTGGTAATTTCCATTCTTCCCTCTTTGTATGAAGATTATATTAAGTGACAAGAATAATGTCAAATAAATGAGATTATGTTAATTAACAGATCTTGTCGCATTTCCATGATTCACAGGAAAAAATATTCACACTGGCTGATTTTTCAATTAAATCATTTGCTGTGTTATCTCCTCAGCATATCTTTATGAATATGCATAGCTGTAATGCAGTTAAATTGTTTTTGGGCCCTTATTAACCTCAGAAAGCCACGAGGTGCCTACTAGCAAAATATGGGAATTTTTTTTGGCTTTTTTTTGTGCAAAAATCACAATTCTTTGTTTTAGCCTTGATATCTTTTTCAAGGAAGTAGAGGGGATTAGATGTTTGAAAAAGCAGCTTGATTCTTTCCAAGGATAACAGACTTTTATTCTTTCCCTTCTTCAGCTTATTTCATCTTTAAAGTATTTTTTTTTCTTTCTTTAATATTTCTTATAAAGACTCTTTATCCCATGAGGACTTTAACCACCAGCAAATACATCCAAAACCGCCCAGGAAAGAATCTGTAGAAAATTAGCTGCAACTTCAAAGATAGGAGAAGTATTAATTTTGAAGGGAAAGATTGTTCCTACCCACATACAAAGGGAACCTTTGGGGAGTAAAAGCTGAGTTTCTTGAACATTCCTTTCCTATGGCTGTGAAAGAATTACAAGGTCTGGCACGTGGTTGTTGGCAAGCACTGACATCTCTGATTTCAAAGCCTGTAACAAAAACCTTGGGAGGCTGTTGCAGCTTTCAAATGAAAAACTTTTATCATCAGCTGCAAAACTCTGCTGCCATGGGCACCTTCCCAGGGGTTTCCAGTTGGTTCTCCAGAGAGATTTCAGTGAAAATAAGACAGCAGTGCCTTCTGTCATCTGTGCCATGGAGGGGAGAGGAGGATCCCCTTCCCCTTGAGGCTCCAAAACCAGGATAATTTGGGGGAATTACAAGGAATGAGAGCTGGGAGTCATTTACTGAAGGAATTCACACTGTACAGACAACCTTCTCTCCTGGTTCACCACTGGCTTTCACTCTTCAAGTGCTTTCTTGTTTGAAAGTTTATCTCTATTTTGATTGCTAGGCACCATAGAAAAATTAAAAAAAATAAATTAAAAGGATTAAAATATACAGAGGCTTAAAATCTTGCAGCAGTGCACATAATTCAACATGAAATTTTATTGCAGTCACATGCAATAAATGCTTCTCCTCTATATGGCACAGAGAGTGCTGCAATAATTGTTTTTCTTTCATGAAAGGTTAACATCTTTTCAAATTTACAGCCTTTATGTCTTTCTATATGTAAAATAAGACCATTTGCTAATGTGGAAAATATTTTTTCATTATAAAACATGGTGGTTTATGTATTTCAGAAGTCTAATTAAAGCAGAAGAAATACTGGCTCACAATCTCCAGGATATTTTCTTTGGGATTCTCATAGAATTATGGAACAACCCCCAGAATATTTTATGTGGGATTTTCGTAGAGTTATGGAATCATGGAATGGTTTGGGTTGAAAGAAACCTTAAAGGTCATCTCATGGTCATCTCTTAAAGGTCCCCCTGTCCCAGGGGGCTCCAACCTGGCCTTGGACACTTCCAGGGATGGGGCAACCACAGCTTCTCTGGAAAACCTGTGCCAAGGCCTCACAATAAATAAGTTTATAAAAGAAAACATTATATTCTATCCTATGCTCAGGAATATTAATTTGAAGGTAAAACTGAGATGGTTGAATACAATGTGTGTGAAGGGATAGAGCCCAAGGACAATGAGGCTCATGGGAAGCACAACCACAGTGTTTTCCTGCTTTTTCTTTCCTCCTGGTCACAGGTCCCTTCTTTCCCCAGCACAAATGTTCAGGTCAGATCACCCTGCCCTCAGTCTCCCTGTGATTAGGATCAGAAATTTCCCCTCCCATCAGTTCAATCTTTGCCTTCTCTTCCATCCCCTCCAGGGCTGAGGGGTCTCCAGTTGCAGTGACCTCTTAAACTCTCTTGGATCCGGGTCATTCTCCCAAAATCTCACCAGCAAAAGTGCCCTGCAGGTTCCAGCCTTCATTTGTTGGGTTTTTAAACAAGTGTTAAAGGACAGGAAGCCCAGTGTCCTCCCCTTTTGTGCTGAGAAGGGCTTTGAGCCAGATCAGGGATACCCAGAAACGTAAAGGAGGGGAGGCACAAGAGTTTCTGTGAGTCTGATCCAGCCACCTTGGCCATGACAAAGCTCAGATTTAGGTTAAGCAGAGCTTCCCTCTCCCCTGGAGTTCTCTGCTCCTCCTCTTTGTCCCAGGCTCACTCAGTTCTGACTTTGCTCCAGTGGATTCCTTAGGCTGTAATTACTTGGAACACCTCTGCCTTTTGCTGACTCTCCTCATTTTATCAGAAATAAATGTCCCTAATCAATATCCATTATTCTGTTAAATTCATTATTCCTTAATTGCTGCCAGGGTGCTTGCCCTGCTCCATGCTCAGTACGGAGCTGGAATCCCAATAATGCTCCTGCAGCTGATGTGTTTCACCCTTTCCATCAGCCCTCGGGGTGGATGTTTTTTGGTGGCAACCAAAGCACAGTAAACACAGTTTTGAAAGTCAAGTCGCTGTAAATGAAGAATACAAGTGAAACCAGCTTTTTGCCAGAAGTGTTTGATTTGCTGGGAGTGCTCTTCCCTAAAATGTGCTTGAATTG
Source organism: Neodrepanis coruscans (assembly GCA_013400695.1). NCBI lineage: Eukaryota > Metazoa > Chordata > Aves > Passeriformes > Philepittidae > Neodrepanis > Neodrepanis coruscans. Next base: position 18,430 of record VYZS01008371.1, on the reverse strand, counting down.
ACACCCTCAAGGGTTTAAACAAAGGAGATAATTAAACAGATCCTTCAAAGCACAGACCTACTGGTGTGCTGGAAAACGGTGGTTAAGCACATTCTTTTCTTTGAAAACTGTAACTTTGCAAGAGTTCTTTTATCTTTCCTCACCCATCTTTTTTTCTTATGGAATGATTGTGGACTAAGAACAGCTCATACAGTCTGAGCTCAAAATGACAAACACATTCTTTGGGTTCCAGCTCAGGACTGAGATTCTAAACTCTGCCAGAAGAGTCCAAAATGTTCTATTGATCCTAAAAAAAAAAAAAAAACACACTTCTGTGGCAGGTTTGTAGTAGGCAAGTGAGGAAGAGCAAATGGTGTGATTAAAAACATGATCCTGTACAGACTAATATAAAAATAAAGTCAGTTTTCACAATTAGCTGTAGGAAATTTACTCTCTCAAATCCTGGCTGCCTTCTTTCAAGGTATAATTGTTCATACTTTGAAATGGCCTCTTTCAGTTGCTTGTAAATAGTTATTGAGAATAACTGCAGAATATTACAGTGGTAAAATGAATCCCTCGAATATCAGGGGAGTTATTGGACTTTGCATTCTCAAGGCAGCAAATTCCCCTTGTTTCCCTCCCACACACTGCAGGTATGACAGAGAATGACATCACACTTTGCAAGCTTTGGTGCTGTTTAGTCAGAATATTTTAAAACAAAGCCAGATAAAGTTAAAGAGATAGTTGTAACTCTCATTATTTCTTAACAGCTGGGCAAATATAAGGATTTACAGTCTTTGATTGTTGTTCTAATTGTGAAGTTGGGATCTCAGAGGTTTGGAGTATAGATGATCTCAAAGGTCTCTTCCAACATTGTTAATACTGTGATACTGTGATAATTTATTGACAAAATGTGTTGACTTTATCAAGTTTATTCCACAAAATAACCTTGCTCTCACAATCTCCCTCAGTGATTTCCCACAGCCTTTTAAAATTTTTTTCAGTGTTGTTACAACTGTAAATTCATAGAATCCTGGAACGGTTTGGGTTGGAAGAGACCTTAAAACCCATCCAGTGCCACCCCCTGCCCTGGGCAGGGACACCTCCCACTGTCCCAGGTGGCTCCAACCTGGCCTTGGACACTCCCAGGGATGGGGCAGCCACAGCTTCTCTGGGAATTCTATTCCAGTCCCTCCCCACCTTCCCAGCCAGGAATTCCTTCCCAATATCGAGTGTAAACCTCTTCTCTTTCAGTTTGAAGCCAGTGGGATTCTTCCTCCTGAATTCATTGCCACCAAATGAGTGATGGAAACCAGTACCATTCCTCACCTTTTGTCAGCCTCCAGGCCAGGCTGGGGAACAAAAACAGAAATAAAAGCTGCAGGAGCCTCATTTTGGTTGAATTTCATCATCCCCACATGATCTGAATAATGCTGGGGCTCTGCATGGAAGAACCCAGTGATATTTGGAAAGGTGCTGTCAACCAACATAGGTTTCTATATGTAATAATAATATATGGAAACCAAGAGTGGTTTTTATTAGGTTCCCCCTACTTGTGAGGGAAAAAAAAGAATTGAACTGGAAAACGACACTAAAAGAGTGAGAGAAAATGGGCAGGGAAAATGCGAGGTGCAAGTTTGGCAGAGTTTTCAAGGAGCTGTCTTTGAAGTTTTTTATGTTCCACTCATCTCTCCTAGTGCAGCCCCTTGGGAATCTGAGCAGGGAAGTTCAGAGCTCCATGTTCTCAGAAGATGAAAGGCAGAGCCATTCCGTGGTGAGGGCTGCTTTCTGAAAGTGTGTCCAACCCCACCTAAGTGCAATTAAATGATGGTACATGATGTTACTGGTTAAGGGGCAGCGTGGCCCTCAGTGCTGTCTGTACAAGGTAAAGTGAATAATAAGCTCTGGAAATAGTCATAGATCACCGAACTTTGCAACATTGGTGGTGGGAGCTGAAAAATGAGTTGCTGGGGATTAATTGGGAGAGCGTGCTGCTATAAATTACAGAGACACATGCTCGAGTTCATCAATAAAGGTTTAAAAAAGGCTCCCTAAATTAGCTTTCTAATTGATCAGGAGCAGTTCTGAGAAAAGGTAAGGAAAGGATCTGAGCAGATGAAGTCTGTGAGCACAGTCTGGACCTTGAAAAGTCTCGGTCTTCTTGCCAAATGAAGAGATATTCAGAATATTTCTCCAAACCTGACTCACTGTGCTGTATGTCAGAGAGGCAGAGTCAGTGACTCAGGAGAAGGAAGTGGTAACTCATGCAGTGGGTACAAGAACTGAGATGTTTTCCCTTCTTTTTTGTAAATATTATGAAATGCAAAATAAGAGTTTAGGATTATTTTTGTTTCCTGACGTCCTGTACATTCAGAGGAACAGAGAATAATGGGTATTTATTCTGCAGCAATAACTGTGTGAATATTTAAGACCTGGAAATATTTTGCTTGGTTTTATCCCAGCTTTTACCAGCACTGCAGAGCACAAAAGGAGTGAGGTGTGTTCTCTTTGTCTTCTTTCCTGTTTAGTTGCAACTTCATTCCAAAATATGGGCAGTTTTCCTTTAATTCTGTGCAAGGTATGGTTTAACCCTGTGGTTTAGTTCTATGGGACTATCCTGGTCTCTCAGTGGAGTGTGAAGGGTGTGAGGGTTCCTGGAGTGGGCATTGTCGCATCTCCAGCCTGGCACCATCTCAGCACACCCTGAGATGCTGCTGGCAGAGAGGGCTGGCCAAGCTCCCCCCAAAGGCACGTGCCATTTCTGCTGAGGCTGCTCCTGTGCCATTTAAATGGCAAAAAGGCTCAAATAAACCCCACTGGCTGTTAAACAGATGAAGATAAATAGTCCTAGCAAGCACCAGTGGCCACACGAGTTGGGTTTTTTCTGCCTTCTGAGATCCTGTCATTGCACTGAAGCTTTAAGGCAATTCAAAAGGAACCGTATTTAGGATTTATAGCGACTAAGGCTGTAAAGGTTCACACTTCCTTGCCTGCCTTGGGGTGGAATTACACAATGCAAGCAGCAGGATGTGTCTTCATTCCCTGGTTTAGATTCCCTCGCTTTCCTGCCACTCACAGCACCCTCAAACATCATTAATCATGTCCTGATAAAAGTTGGCTCTGCATATATCTGCCTGTGCTCCCAGTTCCTTCTGTAGCTTGTTACACTTAACTTCTCACAGGTCAAATGATAAAAGGAGAGGAAAGAGGAGGCATTAAGGGTTCTCCTATCTCCTCATGTCCTGCCATCGCTTATTTCTACCGGGGAGAACAGGAGATAATTACGATCTCAGAGCAGGGAAAATAACTGTCTGCCTCCTAACTGCCCCCCTGGGGAGCGTTTAAGCACTACTTAACCACAGGTTAAGCATCGCTGGCTTTGCAGGAAAGTTTAAGTACAACTTGCTTTGAATAAGTACAGGGTCTGCTCTCCTGGAAGTGCTTTGAGGGCAATCATCTCCTCGGAGACATGAGCCGGTAGGATTGGCTGGCACCTGAACTGCCTGCAAAAAACTTGGGCAGCAGTTGAGCTGCTGAAGAGTTCAATAATTTAGAAATGGAGACGAGGTACCAAATTATCAAGGTAATTTCCTGAATATGGGTTTAACTTCATTTTCAGCGTCTGCAGCAAAGCAGTGCCCAGCGTTTCCCTTGGGAGCCATCCTAATGAATCTCATTGCCAGAGAATTTTCCCTTATACTCAACCTAATTTTTCCCTGTCTTAATTTAATCCCATTACTTCTGCTTATGCTCCCTCTTGCTACACTAAATAATTCAGTGGCAGTAATTAGGTCCAATTATAGATGCATCAATTAACGTTCATCAGCATGGCTACAATGCTACAGGATGGTCCAGAAGACCTGGCTGAATTGATAGAGTTCCAGGAACTGAGGAACACGGGTGAGGAGATTCACTCATCTGGTCCCTTCCAGGCTTTCATCCCATTGCCATCCCTGCTCTATATATAGCTGAAGTTGCTGGGCAGAGCAGCAGAGATATTCTTATCAGCTTTTCATTATTCTGATGACACTGAACACATCCATCCCCCAAGCCAGTCAGGCCCATTTAGGATAATAATTAGCAAAGTATATCACCAGTGTGAGTGTGGATGTGAAAACACAGACATCCAAAATCATCATGACTTCTAAGAAATACTTGAGTTGGTGTTAACCCACTTAAAGTGTTGAAAGAAGGAGCAGTGCCAGTTCAGCAAATATCATTTTATTCTAGGTACTGTTTTGGTGGGTTTTTTTACTACTTTGAGATTGAATTTTTCCGTGTAAGATTTGTCATTTTCTTTCCTTAGACAACACAATGTCTCTCTTGTTTCATGTAACAGTTCCTGTGGTATGATATATATTTGAACTGCTGAACACTCAGCTGGAAAAGATTGACTGCAGCACTTTGTATAAATATATTTGATGCACAGATGTTCTAAGAACCTATTTTGCATGCTTGCCTGACTTGCCTTCCTTTCCATTTTAAACAGGGATTCCACCTATTCTATCCAGCTGCAACTCTCCTCTCTTGCCTGGAAGGAAAATAACAGAAAAATATTGAACTGCAGAATCAAAGAACAGTTTGGCTTGGGAGGGACTTTAAAGACAATGTAGTTCCAAAACCTTCCACTGTCCCACATTGGTCCAAGCCCTTCCAACCTGGCCTTGGACACCTCCAGTTTGGATTGATGGATCCCTTGGTAATGCAGCTCAGGGGATGGGCAGTGTTGATCAGGAATTCCAAACCCTTTTCACACAAGGAGTGTCCTGTCCAAGGTGACAGATGTGGGAGAAGTGGCAGGACCTGGACCCTGCCCTGGGTTCACAGTCCAAACCCACCCGAGCGAGGAGGCTCTGCCTGGACTGTGCTGGGACAAAGTTCTCTGATCCCTGCACATCCCTGGGGGCATGAAATTGCAGAGACTTGCTCAGGAAATGCCACAGGAGAAGCCCTGAATAAGGATTGTCCCCAAAACTGCAAAATCAACAGTTGTTTCCTGACACTGTCCCTGTTACATGAGGGCACCAGCCACGGGTGTCAAAGCCTGTCCTTATTCCACCTCATGACCCTGGATCTTTCCAGAGAATCAGGGAGCAGTTTTATCTACTCCCTTGAGTTATTAGTGAGCTCCCAGTTCAGCAATACAACAAATTCTGTAATACTGTTATTCCATATAAATTGGCTTATTATCCTTTTGAAAAACCTGAAGATCTGTGTTTACCCTTGTTGGTATTTCAGCAGAAACTTGTTTCAATAAACTAAAAAAATAAATTTGAAAAAAAAATCCCCAAATAGCACAAATGAATGAATGGGAAAGGACTTTTAATTTTATTTTTTTTCTTCATTTTAGGAGAAGAAGGCTGCTCCAGCTGGAAAGAAAGGAACCTCAGGGTGATTTTGCCAGAGAGGTTTTTATGTATCTTGTTCTGAATATTATCACCAACATAACAGACACCATTCCTGACCTAGAGGGGGAATGAAAAGGTGCTTAAACTTAATGCATTTTAAAATAATTAATCATCTATTATATATGGCCAAGTTCAAGAAACAGTAAATTGCTTTTTATCTTTTATCGGTGAAAGTGTAATTTCAGGCACGGGAATGGATAAATCTAGGGCAGGGGATGGATTTTCTGTGGTTTCTCTGACATTTGAATAAATTAAAAATACATTTTCAACACTGAAAAAAAAATCAATCACTGAATACTCGAAAACTAGAAGAAGTTTGGGGATTGGGCCTTTAGTACTTTTCTTCTCAAGGCCTGGGTTCAATCCCAGTGTCATAAAAAGTGTATTTTTAATTGCATTGTGCTCTCTGCTGCTATTTTAATTGTTGTTTTAGGGCATGTAAGGAGATAATTTCTCTGGTATAATTTATTTTGGCTTTTTCTTTCTGAAAGTCCAAGTGTGACTGTCAGTTGTGGTTTTCCTGTATCATGGCACTGCCTCACTCTGCCCTTTGAGATGAGCATCTTTGTCCTGCTCAGTTACAATTAAGTCCTAAATCCATCAAATTTCAGCAAAGTTAAATTGTGCTATTTCCTGAAAATCCTCCTCTGTCTTTTCTTCCTGCTGTTTCCCACCCAGAACTTTGTGCCTTTTTTAGAGCAGGTGCTGTCCTGACCTATAGAGCAGCATAATTGGTCCTTTGATCATCTTATTTTATGATGTTTTTGGGCAAATACCTGCCAGGTAAAGTGATTCCTGCTGACCAGGAGACATCCCTGAAGCCTCCATCCCTAGGGCTGGATTCCCTGGGACATCAGGGTCAGGAAAAAAATCAGCCTGACTTGAGGAAGGCAGGGATAACAAAGGGCAGGGATGGGGAGGAAAAGAGCCTCCAAGCCAGTTCTCCTTTCCAGAATCACTACAATATCCAAGGTGGTCCCACCTCCTGGGAAAAATCCCACATGGCACCTTCTGGGCAGCAGCACTACAACTCCTATTACAGGGTTATGTGTGATGTCTTCATTTCTCCTGTATCTCATAGATGGAAGTTATTCTTAGTGGTATCAATAAAAGGTTGATTGGAAGGCAGGAAAATTTTAGGCCTTTTTCCCCCCTGATTGTTTTTTGATCAGCACTGGGTTTATATGTTCTTATCCATCTTAAATATTTCAGATTATATCCTTTGCTGTCATGTGTTATGAATGTATTCTTTGGTCATTTACACAGACAGAAAAGCAAAGTGGGTAGAGATCCTTTTTCCAGTGAAATGTGCAGGAGTCTTTACCCAAAACTAAACTCAGCAAGGGGGTGAGGAAGGAGGAGCCTTCCACGGGCAAGATCAGCTGTGCCCCCAGATCTGGGGTTTATGGAGCATAAAAAAGAACATCTGTCTAATGGCACTTTAATCCTTTGTAGTGTTCACTTGAATCAGAAAATAAAACTTACCTGAGGCTTTATTTTTTTTTAGCAGGGCAGGTAACTGCAGCCTGAGGGAGCAGGGGAAGGAGTGTGGCAGAGGGTACTTAGTGCTGTCATGGGTGCACTCACCAGAGCTGAGGTCTGCTTGTTTTCCTGATAAATAACTCGTGTTTTTGTCATCACTCAGTGGCAGCTCCTCTCCAGGCCCCCACAGCATCTTCAAAGGCTCCATTAGCTGAACACCTTGTTTCAATTATTTTTGGAGGCTGTTGAGAGAGCTGTTCTAAAACATGAATAAAACACCTCTTTCCTGGTTTGTTGGCTCCCTGAACCAAACAAAAAGATCTTGGGAAGCATTTCTTCAATTGTATTATGGCTTTTCCTCACACAATACAATACAATCCCATTTTCCCCTGATCCTACACCCCAAACCCCACAAATTTAGACTTCACACTTACAATCTCTTACATTAAATAGACTGGAGGATTTCATTCTCCCTCCACTTAAAGTGTATCAGAGTGTTTGATGTGATGTGGAAGGTCAGGATTTTTAATTTCTTCATTACCAGGATCTGGTCATTATATTCTGCTGTTCCCATGGGATGAGATTCTTCTTTGGGATACAGGTCCTGTGCAAGGGTCAGAGGCTCAAGTTTGGTTGATAATTTCAAAGTACCTTTCTTATTCTTAGCTAAATTGGACCAAAACAAGAAAGAGGACGAAGTTTGTGACTCATTTGGAACTCACAAACCACATCATTTCATAGGACAGTAGGTTTGGTAATTTTAAGACAGATTTCCTGGGAGTCCCCAAGGGCAAACTTTATCCAAGCAAAAGCAGAATGATAGATGTGCTATTTAGGACTAACAGCTCCACATCTGTGGGTATTGCAGTAAAATAAGATTAAATCAGGAGAAATTCTTTTTAATTTCCCTTGGGTTTTGGTTGGACCTCCAGAGACAATGAGCTTCCCTGGAGGGAACTCCTGCAAAAAAATCAGCCTCCCAACTGGGAAAGTGAGAGAGCACATCCACACCTAAAACTTCCTGCATGGGAAACTGGAGTTTGGTATGGAATGAACCTGACACAAGAATCTGAAACTGAAAAGGGTGTTGTTGGTTTGGCCTCAGTGCTGGAGAGTCTCCGTCATCGTGGTTGGATTTGGGTGGTTGAGAGGCTCCATCCAGAATCCNCTCCCCACCCTCCCAGGGAAGATTCACACCCTCCCCTGCTGCAGCAAACCCACAGTTTTTCCCAATATTCCCTGACTACTGATTTTTTTCCTGCAAAAGAGAGAGAACTGTTGTGCCACAGGGCCTTCAGCAGCTCCTGTGCTGCCTCCCAGAGCAGCCACAGTGGAGCCCACTGGAAACAAGCTGGAGTCATTAATATGGATTCCAGGGTAATTTTATATTTCATGAGCTTCTTTTCTCTCTCTCTCTCTCTCCTCAAGCCCCCAGGAGATGGCAGATGTTTTCTGGTATCACATGGAGAGCAATGTGTCTTTTTTTTTTATTTTTTTATTGTGAAGATTCCTCCTCACTTGAAAGGATTAAGAGAGGAAAATATCTCTCTCTCTTTTTTTTTTTTTCAATCAAATGCCCAATTCAGATCTTCTTCACCAAATGCAATCAGCATTTCTGGAAAGTTTGCAGTCACACTCCCTCATAGATCCTTTTCCCTTTCAAAGGGATGAACTTGTTCCTTCAAACTGGTTTCCCAGGAAATTTGGAGCCCTTCTCTCCTTCAGTGGAGCAGCTCATGTGCATAAATATATAATATATACCAATAAAATACCAGGATCAGTGAAACTACAACGTGTTTGTGCTGTTCTAGAATGTACCTTTATTCCAGAGACATTGTTGTCTCCTTCTAAACCCAAAGTCAGAGCAAAACACCTTTTGAAATCAAGTGTACACACAAGATTTGCAAAATCAGGTCGAATCCTGCAATTTGTGAGTAAAGAAAGGTAAGAAAAAGAAAACTTCTGCAAAGGCCACATTGAATTTCTTCTGCCAAAACCCAACATTAGCAATGAACTCCTGTAACAATGGACAAGATCACACATTAAATCTCTATTTTCCTCACTGTAGCATTAATCTGGTTTAGTATTGAATCTATTGAACTTATCTATAATTGTCCCTTCAGTTTCTTTCTTTTGATTTCTTGCTTTTCTTTAACAAGAAAAAAAAGTTCTCTCTCTTTTGCATCCAGGTATAAGGGTGGGAAGATGAAGTACATTTCTTCCTGAAAAACTGTAAAATTACAGTGTATTAATTAAAAAAAAAAAGCAAGTTCAAAAGACTGGCAGTGCATCCCTGATGGATAAATATGTTGGAAATAGGACCTTTTTCTCCAGTTTGCTCCAGGAGAGTTTGAAAACTGTTCCATGACAGGGGGATGGAGACTGATATTGGGAATCTTGGCTGGGTGGGGGCTGTTTGTGCTTGGGCACTGCATTGTGGACATGAGGCAGGGCTGGAAACATCCCTGAATTCCCACAAAACCTGGGCATTCAGTGCTTAAAGACAGGAGATGTAAAAACAGCAAAGGACTTCCAGAAGAAATATCAAAGTTCTACCAACTCCCCTCCCTCACCCAACTTTTATTTTAGCTTCAAATGTAAGAAATAATTTACTTCTTAGAAAATATGGAGGACAACTCATAAAGTATTTATTTCCCCCTACCTTGGTGTTTAAGGTGGCTCTTATTTTTTTTCCCCCCTCCTATTTCCAGGGAGGGGAAGAGACAGAGAACACTCTGCTGAATGAAAGATATATGAAAGATAAAATTGCTGGAGAATCTCTAATGTGCATTTCAAGTCATCAGACCTCAGTTCTCTTAGAGAGTGAGCCAGGGCACTGCCTATTCCTGTGTCTGACTGACATCAGATGGTTTAAAAATTTATTTCAAAGGAAAAAAAGCTGAAATAACTTTTCTATATTTCACTCAAAGTAAGCAGAAATATTTTACAGAGTGTTGTGGTTTAACAGTAATAAAAAAGAGAGGAATAAAATAAGAACAGTTTCTCCCCCAGCAGCAATTGGTGACTTCCAGCCAGTTCTCCCAGTTGAAATACTGGGAATGATGTGCCAAGGTGTGGAATATCCCTTTGTCCAGTTTGGATCAGATGTCCTGGCCATGCTCCTCCCAAGTTGTTGTGCAGCTCCTCACTGGCAGAACCTGGGACATTAAAAACCTTTGGCTCAGGGCTGACTGAGCAAACCCCCAAATATCACTGAGTTATCAACACTTTTCTCTCTAACCCAGCCCAAACCAGGACAAAGTGTGATGAAGATTATTTTTCTAATGGGAAAGGTCCCCCAATCCAGACTTCACAATATGGGCTGCACTGAGGAAAAAAAAAAATATCCTTTTTTAATGTCCCTTTGCAATTTCACTCTGCCTTCTCACCTTCTATTGATGCTCAGGGAAATAAAATGACTGTGGATGTAGCAAAAAAGTGCTTTTAGGATTTCTCATAAGATGAGATCCATTAGGCTCTGAGAGCTTCTCCTAATGGTTGTAATGGAGAGGCAGCCTGGAGCCCCAGACTAATTTTGCAGTGAGACCTGGAACAAACAAAGAGCTGCAAGGAGGCAAAAATGAGGATGGAGTCCTTCCTAAGTCTGTGATGTGCCTTTGCCCATTCCCAAGAAACAAGGAAGAAAAGTCTGGTAAAAATTGTCAGTGATATGAAAGTGCATTATCTGGGACACTAAAGAAAAAAAGATCATAACTTTTGCTCTGTATCCTCTCTATTCCCCTGGTGGGGAGTGACAGAACTTTAAAATACTCTTTTTTGTTTTATTACTTGGAAAAGTGGAGCAAAGTTACAAATCTGAAATTTTTAAATGAGCTGAAGTTTTCAAGAACCATATTTTTAAAGAGACTTCTTCTAATCTTTTTTTTTTTTTTGGATGTGTAATACTGTGCTCCCTTCCTGGGCACATGGAGCAAAGGTTTGCTGCTGGAATGCTCAGGGATGTGCCTGGGAGATGAATAATATATAGCAGTATTTATATATAGAACATATATATGTATATATGCACCACTACATATTTTTCACATGCATATTCAAAAAGTATATAAACTACAGACCTAAAAATACCTCAGTGCAAATAATATTTGCAGAACTGAGAGATGACTGCTGGAAATAGGAGAACACTGGGAAAATGAAGCCAAGGGCAGCTCTGGGGTAAAACATGAGCATGTGTATGAGTTGGCAAATATGCATCTGTCTGTAAGAACCAACTGAAATTCTGATAGACCTGAACATTCCTCAGCCTCCCAATTAGTCATTTGAATAATTACACTTTTTTTTTTAATGTCTTTTATCCTCAGGAGGGAAAATTCCAGAGCTGCAGAAAAAAAACAACTTAAGACATGGGAGAAAACCTCAAAACTATTAAATCAGCTGTTATGGGCCATGCAAGGATTTTCCACAGAATCCCAGACTGCTTTGGGTTGGAAGGGACCATAAACACCATCCAGTGCCAGTGGGCAGGGACACCTCCCACTGGCCCAGGTGGCTCCAACCTGCCCTTGGACACTCCCAGGGATGGGGCAGCCACAGCTTCTCTGGGAATTCTCTTCCAGTCCCTCCCCCCCCTCCCAGCCAGGAATTCCTTCCCAATATCCCACCTGTCCCTGCCCTTCTTCAGTTTGAAGCCATTCCCTGTGTCCTGTCCCTCCATGCCCTTCCCCAATTCCCTCTCCAGCCTTTTCACAATCCCCCTTTTCTCCTCTCTTTGTACGTTTTCAGAATAAACACAAAAAAAATAAAGTAGCACAAAATCTGAGCAGGACAGCAGGGATGAGTTTCCCAATTAGAACAAGAACTGAACACAGCATTCCAGAGAAAAGAGGGGGCACCAGAGCAGCGTGGCAGAGGCTTTTTGTGCCCCTTTGCAAAGGCTCTTGTCCTGGTGCCTGTGGATTTGGGGGCACAACTGCTGTGGGATTCCCACATGAGGCTTGGAGAGGCTGAGCCCTTGCAGATCCAAGGCAGGTTCAGTGAGTGTGCAATTATGTGTGAGATTCAATTAAGGAGCCCTCCCTTCTTCACTTCAACCAGTGTTTATGTAACTTCTGCATGATCTAAATGTTGTTCTTCCTGCTTAGCAAACCAGGAGAAAAATCCCCCTCAGAATAAAAAGTTCCTCTGGAATTTCAGTCCTGATGCATTTTTCTTATATAAACAGCTGCTGGGAAGGGAATAATCTCTGGGAGGGGGGGTGTTTTTCTTCCCATATTGATTTAAAAGAGAGGATGAGAATTCTTCCCAATGCAGTTCATCATTCCTTAATGATGCCTGTGACATGGGCTCCTGAGAAAACACTCATTCTATCATTTCCCATCAAGCCTGACACTTTCAAATCACATTTCACTGTCACACATTTTGCCCTGGCATGCACTCCACAATGTATTTTGACAGAAATATATTCCCAAGCCCTTTTCCCAACGGGTGCAGTCCATGGGAAGCACAGGTGATGCTGGGAATGTCATGCTGAGGAGCAGAGGAACAGCACAGGGCCATGTTGAGATCTGTCCAGGAGCCCCTCTCAAAGGAGAATTTATAAAATATATATAAGAAAAAAAAAAATTAAGCCATTAAGTTTTCATGCAATGTAGACTNTGAGCTTTAAGGTCCCTTCCACCCCAAACCATTGTGTGACAGGCACAGACAAGTGGAAGGTGCAGAGATGGTCCCTGCTCTAATAAATTCCACTGGAGCCCAAAGCAAAGCCAAGGGCCTCAGCTGGGCTGACAGGAGTAATTTAAACCTGTGTCCCCCTGTGTTTGCAATGGAGGGGAGTTTCCAGGGCCTGCAGTTGGATTGTTGTTCGCAGCAACAGCATTTTGCATCTTCTCCTCCCTTTCATTACAGGAATTAATTATGGTTTTTATATGTAATTCATCAGTTAACTTAACATATTGTCTGAGTTCTTTTTCCTTTCAATGATTTGTGGTTTTTTTTAACAAATGGGAACATTCATATTTAAAGAATGAAATACCTTTTTTTACTCTCATTAATAATTTTTTGATAAATATGGAAAGAAGTCTATAATTTAAATAAATCTCTTTTTTTTAAGGCAAAGGTTCTTCCCCCAGAGGGTGGTTGGGCACTGGAAGAGCTCTCCAGGGAAGTGGTCATGGCCCCAAGGCTGCCAGAGTTCAAGGAGTATTTGGACAACACTCTCAGGGACAGGGTGGGATTTTTGGGGTGTCCTGGGCAGGACTTTGATGATCTTTTTGGGTCCCTTCTTCAGGGCCAGAAAAAACACATGGTTGGACTTGATGACCTTGGATCTCTCCCAACTTCAATGATTCCATGATTTTTCATTGCACAGGGAAGAATTAAAAGCTCCAGGTTGTGTTCTCGTGTCTCCTCCCTCCGAAACAAACACTCTGAGCTGTGCCTGAAATAAGCCCAAGCTCTTGAGCTGAAAAACAACATCAAGCAGCTTTTTAGAAGCCAGTTAATTATTAAACGAGCCACGAAGGTTTTGAATGCATGGCTGGCTTTTGTGAGCTTCTCTGATAGGCTGGGCTTCTCTCTAGTTTGTACAGATAACTTCAATTCCTTCTCTCTTCTTGAAAATAAATGTTCATGGATAGATGAGAATCTGTGTTCATTTCGAGTAAGGGCTACTTTGATGAGGCACAACAGAGGAATGAGAGCTCCAGAAATGTTAAAAGGAGGATAAGAGGATTGCAGATAAGTCGGTTTGGGCACTAAATAAAGGTCAAATTCAATTATCATTAGAGATTGTTAAGAACGTGCTGTAGACAAAGTAAATACAATGGCTGAGATACAGAGGAAAGCCAGGGGTATCATCAGATGGCCCTTAGAACCCAAACACATTTGTACTGACAAAAAAACACACATGGCACACGTGTGTAAACATTTTCCAACTTTCTGAGCCCACTTTTAAGGAATCTGTTCTTCCTACTTTGTACCTCTGGTCTCTTCCAACATTTTTCATTGGACTGTGATCATCCAGGAAGATATTTATCCCTCAGCTCCATGTCTGTGCCAGGATCCCAAGAAGCTGCTGCTGTCACTCTGAGCTGTGTGCTGCCCCTGATGGGGCACAGCTTCATTTGGAAAAGCAGGGAATTAAGTGTGTGTTAATTTTTCATTTCCATAATGAGCTTTTAGAATTCTGTGCAGAGCATGAAAAAAAAAAAAAAAACAAAAAAACCAACCCTCCATTTCCAAAATAGAAGTGATTTCCATGGCAGGCCTTCCTGTGGATTGATTGCCACTCTGGCAGATGAGCAGCATCCCTTCCCTGCAGAATCACTCACACCATTATCACAGCCCCCAGCTCTGTCACAGGCACCCCTTATCTGCTGCTGCTGCCTGATGGCCAAGGAATGGAATCTCTCATGATGGAAGAAATGGAATTGTACATAAATCCATTTTGGACACCTAAGAAAGGTTAAACTCTCTGCTTTTAGCTCTCCAGAATAAGAATTTGTGTAGTTACTGGAGCCTGCCAAGCAGGTTATGGAGTGAACCCCAGTCCTAAGGGCAAGTGACAACTCCTTACAGACTGTAATGATGAGCCCATCCTGGTATTTTAGGGGGTTCACAATCAAATACCACCCTGAGCCACACACAGCTCTGCTGAAATCAGTCAGAACATTGCCCATGAAAAAGGAGTGTGCTCCAAAGTCACTGCTGGAAGCCTCACTGTTCCTGAAGCATTTAAAGTCCTTGTTTTGATGCAAGGAATATTCTCAGAGGATGTTATAGGAATGGAATATTCTTGTAGGGTTATTTTTTATCACAGCTACTCAAAAAATCAATTTCTGAGAAAGGACATCATGCTTAAGGAAACTTGTACAACACCAGATAGAGACGTATATTCATGTTTTCCTCTCCTTGGTACCAAACTCTCACTTTACTCATGTCTAGTAGATAATTAGATAAGTTTGCTACTCATCCTTTTACTGCTTCAGTTGTTATTATTCTCTGATTCAGGTCTTAAATACTGAGTATTTAAGTATATGTACATAGAAGCATATATATATAAAAGTCTATATAAAGTGTAAGTATATATAAGTATTTGACTATAATGATCAAGTTTGGAAGTGATAAACGTGTGTGAGGAAATATTTTAAGTTAATTACAGGGATTCTTAATATTGTGATGGACTGAATAATGTGTTACATATATTAAGTTGGAATGAGGAGTCAGATCTGCTACTCCACTGGTTTAAATCAACTCAGATACACCCTGTGGAGATGGGAAGAGCCCCTTCCAGAGCCTAAAGGGGCTCCAGGAGAGCTGGAGAGGGACCTGGGGACAAGGGCTGGAGGGACAGGACACAGGGAATGGCTTCAAACTGGGAGAGATGGGAGATTGGGAAGGAATTCCTGGCTGGGAGGGTGGGGAGGGACTGGAATAGAATTCCCAGAGAAGCTGTGGCTGCCCCATCCCTGGGAGTGTCCAAGGGCAGGTTGGAGCCACCTGGGACAGTGGGAGGTGTCCCTGCCCAGGGCAGGGGGTGGCACTGTGTGATCTGTAAGGTCCCTTCCAACCCAAAGCAGTCCATGGCTCTGTGATTTAATTACCACAACTCTGCACCCTTGGGCCTGGAGTGGCTGCAGTGGCTGGAAAATGCCTTTAAAGCTTTAAAGCAATGCAAACATTATCCTTTGGACAATATCCTACAATAAAAATAGGTATTTGTTACAGATGATAAAGAACTTCTTGGTTTGGATCCTGTAGTTTGCTGGTCCAACTCAGTGATTTTACATTCATATTTCCAGGTACCCTCATTCTCTTCAACAAAGTGTAGTTCTAATGGGAACAAAGTTTCCTGAGCCTTCATCTGTTTTATTTCCCTGCCACTTTTAATATAATACAGGCATTTAAATGCTTTTTAAACACTGATCTCCCTTTTGACTGGCCATTGATCCTAATGCCTGAATCCATAGCTGCTTTGATGAGGTATATCTTGCTGTATATTGATAAATCTATACTTTTATGATCCCTTATCCAAAAGAAAACAAAGTTTAATGTGATGCATAGGTTTGTGTTAGATTTTATTTCTATATAAATAACAGTGGAGCTCAGGAAAATCCTCTTAACTGACCTTTCTGCTATAATTTCTCAGCTGTGTGCACACATTATTCTTATGTTTTTTATGCTTTTGGAGTAAGGAAGAACATAAGCTGCCTACAGATCCTTCCTGTGAATAAAGTGTAGGATTTTCATTGCTTTATATTTTGTTGTGGATTTTTTTTTTCAGCAAGGAAATAATCTCCATTGATTTTTGGGGTGTTTAAATACCTTCTAACAAGATCATAGAATCACTGAGGTGGGGAAGGATCTCCAAGTTCATCAAGTCCAACCAAGATCTCAATGTGCAGGAGGACAAACTTCTTGTAGCACTAATGTCAACTGCTGCTGGTTATTTCTTTATAATGAGATTTTCTCAACAAAATGAGGACCAGAGAGGTCTCTTTTCAAATGACACTGAGGCCATGGCAATCAAGACAAGCATCCTTGGTATGTCCCAAAGATGCTGCCCATGGGTTTGCTTCCTAACACAAATCTTTTCACCCAGAATTTCTTTTCAAATGTTTTTTTCAAATTTATTTTCAAATGTTTTTCCATCTCTGCAAGGGGGAAGCATTATGTCCTATTCAGTTCATCCTCAATAGTATCTTGTGGCAAAGAGACATAAACACCAGCTATGCATGAGATGAAAAATTCATTCTGTTTTATTCATCATTTCAATGGATTTTCATCAAAATTGGAAAAAATCAGTACATATTAACATGCTGGGGCCAAAATGAATTCACAAACCAGTTACCTAATTATTTCTCTGAGTTGCAAACATTGGTTTGAGTTTAGAAAACACACACAAAAAAAAGGAATTCTTTACTGTTCTGAATACCGGCAAATGGGCTCATCCCCCCAAACATGACACACCACGTGTTTCTAAGAAAGACCTTAAATCAGAGGAGAGCAAGAGTTTGATCTGGAGCAAAAGAAAGTCAAGAAACAGATATGCCTGAGGGCAGGGGTGGTTTCAAACCAACCTTCCTCTTCCCTCCAGGGCTGAGGGACTCCAGGAGCTGAAACAACACAAACTTTCAACCCTGCCCATGGAGAAATCCCTGCCCTGATGCTCAACAGCTGTTTTGGCAGCTGAACACAGGAATTGAAGCCTGTCTGGCTTGGAGGTGCAACACTTGTACATGTGAACCTTCTCCCATGGGGTGTGGCTGCAAAAACAGCTTGAAATGTATTTTGCAGCACAGACCATGGAGACAAGGGAAGCTGCTGGAATGGCTCTGCCATTGCATGGATTAAAATCACTGAGAGGAAACTCCATGGTCTGATGGTGTGGCAGAGCCCTGTGATGCTCCTCAGCCTCTCTGCTCACTCCCCTTTAACCCCCAGGTCCAGGTGTCCCATTCAGGGATTGAGCCCATATGTGAAAAAAGATAACAGGTCCCTCATTTTTCCATCTCTCAGCAGGGGAAGCTTGGCCAAGAAATGGACAGAAGCCCCCAGGTAGGACAGTTGAGCTCTGTGTCCCACTGCAGCTGGACACACAGTGCTCCAGGGACATTCTGACCCTGAGAGGTGCTACTTCAGGGTAAAACTTGTTTAAACAGCCCAAGTTAAATCACAGAACCACAAAATCCCAGAATGGGAAGACACCTTAAAGCTCATCCAGTTCCAAGGGCAGGGACACCTCCCACTATCCCAGTTGCTCCAACCTGACCCTGGACACTTCCAGGGGTGGGACATCCTCAGCTGTTCTACACAGGGAAAACAGATTATTACCCCAAGGGTCAGCACTTTCCTTAACCACAAAAGGAATGTACCCATCCAGTCCCTGGCACTGCCATTACAGAGCCTTGAGTGATCAGCATCAATAATTCAATAATTCTGCCTTCAGGAACTGCCCATTCTTATTGCCCAAATTCCTGCCAGGATGACCAGCTCTGACTGGGTTTTCTCTCTTTTCCTTTCAGCCTCTAAATGTTTGCTGCTTTCTGTGTTGTTTTTTTTAATCTGATTAATAGGGTTAAGCTCTACTTTTATATTATCTTGTCTAACACTTGCTTTTGTTCTATCCATCAAGTCACTTCAGGTAGTCCAGCACAGAGGAGCTTATTCTTCTTAGCATTATTTATTTCTGGAATTTTTCATCCTTACAACTTATTTTGCTTTAAAGGTTATGGGGAGAGCCTGTTTTCAGAATTAGTGCTTTAAGAATTTTTTTTTAAATAATGACAATTGCATAATGTTTCATATAAATAATTTAATAATAACATCAGGCTGGATGGGGCTTGGAGGAACCTGTTGTGGTGGGACATGGCAGGGAGTTGGGACTAGAAGGTCTTTAAGGTTCTTTCCAAACCAAATCATTCCACGATTCTCTGATTCTATAACCTTTCCCTGTAAATTGGACATAGAAAGGAATAAACTTCTGACATGACAGTGATTAAAACATGCCCTAAACAAAGCCTTGGGGTGGTTAGAACATGCCAAAAATGACAAGGAGATGGCAGGGAAATGGCAAGATGAAATTCCTAATGGAGATATATATA
>VYZS01008368.1:55544-65694 GCA_013400695.1 Neodrepanis coruscans | reverse complement strand
TCCTGAACACCAGCACAAGTGACCAACTTACTTGTTTTTGTGACCACGAGATTTCCCTTGTAGGATCTGTCGTGGGCATGAAATATAAGCTGATGGTGTCCCGAACTCAAAGAAATATGGTGGCTGATTATTATAAAAAGTGTTGCCATGTCTTTGGGGGGAATGAATATTAAACAAATCAGACCAGAAAAAGTCTCTTCTATGCTTGCCTAAGGTGAGTAATTTTAATAAAAGTGAGAAAAACATATTTTTTCCCAATTTCAGTTCCATAGAAGGTGGATAATTGGTTTGTTCTGGGCATATGCTGGGGCTTTTAATAAACATTCCCCCAAATAACTGTCTCAGGCTGCTATTCAACTGCAAAAAAATACTTATGATCATCCTCATTATTATTATTATTACACCACCAGCATTACCATCACAATTACCCGTCAAAACATCCGATAGCTCAATTGTAGAAAATCCCAAAGGACATGCTGGAAAGAAAAATCCATCCAATTTCCAATTATCCTGTTGGAGCTAAAATGCTCCAATTATGAGCAGGCCTAGTTCTACAACATCTGAGAGATTGAATCCTTGTGAGAGATGCTGTCAGATAAACACTGCCACAGCTCTTGAGAGCTTTCAGATGGAAAAAGGGAAGATGGTGGGTGCAGAATGGACAAACCAAAGAGACCAAACCCAAACCTACACCCCAATACAGCTGAAGGACCCAGATATCTGGCTAATGATATGGCCAACTGCTGGGCAATGCTGCGGGGGTGTTGTAGCCTTAGGTGCCATCTTCCTATTTCCAAGATGTGGAGTCCTCTGCCCATGACTTTGCTGTTATTTGATTAGAGTGTAGAAACTGATCTTTCTAGAAATATCATGTTTCGGAAGGTCACAGCTGTTAACTGTGGGTTTAGTGATCAGTGCAGGCCATTAAATGTGATGTTCTAAACATGCTCATGGCCTGCATCTCCCACCACAACTCCAGATTGAAGCACAACGAGTGAGGCACTACAGCAGCTGCCCTTGGTCTTCCCTCTTCAGGTCCCCATCTTGGCGCTGAATGCCTTTTCTTGGTTGTTCCCACCAGCCACACACAACTCAGTGTCCAGCTGCATGAACTATATGAAGCTTAACAAGGGCAAGTTTTGCATTCTGNTGATCATCCTCATTATTATTATTATTACACCACCAGCATTACCATCACAATTACCCGTCAAAACATCCGATAGCTCAATTGTAGAAAATCCCAAAGGACATGCTGGAAAGAAAAATCCATCCAATTTCCAATTATCCTGTTGGAGCTAAAATGCTCCAATTATGAGCAGGCCTAGTTCTACAACATCTGAGAGATTGAATCCTTGTGAGAGATGCTGTCAGATAAACACTGCCACAGCTCTTGAGAGCTTTCAGATGGAAAAAGGGAAGATGGTGGGTGCAGAATGGACAAACCAAAGAGACCAAACCCAAACCTACACCCCAATACAGCTGAAGGACCCAGATATCTGGCTAATGATATGGCCAACTGCTGGGCAATGCTGCGGGGGTGTTGTAGCCTTAGGTGCCATCTTCCTATTTCCAAGATGTGGAGTCCTCTGCCCATGACTTTGCTGTTATTTGATTAGAGTGTAGAAACTGATCTTTCTAGAAATATCATGTTTCGGAAGGTCACAGCTGTTAACTGTGGGTTTAGTGATCAGTGCAGGCCATTAAATGTGATGTTCTAAACATGCTCATGGCCTGCATCTCCCACCACAACTCCAGATTGAAGCACAACGAGTGAGGCACTACAGCAGCTGCCCTTGGTCTTCCCTCTTCAGGTCCCCATCTTGGCGCTGAATGCCTTTTCTTGGTTGTTCCCACCAGCCACACACAACTCAGTGTCCAGCTGCATGAACTATATGAAGCTTAACAAGGGCAAGTTTTGCATTCTGCACCTGGGATGGGGCAACCCTGATTGTCTGTATAGACTGGGGAACAAGAGTCTGGAGAGCAGCGCTCCAGAAGAGGACCTGAGGGTCCTGCTCCATGGCCAGTTTTCCACGAGTCAGCAGTGCCCTGGCAGCCAGGAGGGCCAACTGTGTCCTGAGGGGCATCAGGAACAGCTCTGCTCTGACCTTGGGCAGCCTCACCTGCAATATTGGGGCATTTTGGGGCACCACAATGTAGGAAAGATACTGAGTCATTAGAGAGTGCAAAGGAGGGCAAGGAATATGGAGAAGGGCCTTGAGGGGAAGTGTGTGAGGAGCAGCTGAGGGCACTTGGTGTGTTCAGCTGGAGAAGAGGAGACTGAGGGGAGAGACCACATTGCAGGGACACCTTGCTGGGAAGGGGCAGAGGAGGGGCAGGGACTGATTTCTGCTCTGTGGGGACCAGGGACAGGAGCCCAAGGAATGGGCTGGAGTTGTGTCAGGACAGGTTTGGGCTGGATGTGAGGAAAAGGTTTTACACCCAGAGGGTGGTTGAGCACTGAACAGGCTCCCCAGGGCAGTGGTCACAGCACAGGGTTGACAGAGGTCAAGAAGTGTTTGGATGACACTTTCAGGCACACAGTGTGACTTTTGTGGATTTTTNTCCTGAACACCAGCACAAGTGACCAACTTACTTGTTTTTGTGACCACGAGATTTCCCTTGTAGGATCTGTCGTGGGCATGAAATATAAGCTGATGGTGTCCCGAACTCAAAGAAATATGGTGGCTGATTATTATAAAAAGTGTTGCCATGTCTTTGGGGGGAATGAATATTAAACAAATCAGACCAGAAAAAGTCTCTTCTATGCTTGCCTAAGGTGAGTAATTTTAATAAAAGTGAGAAAAACATATTTTTTCCCAATTTCAGTTCCATAGAAGGTGGATAATTGGTTTGTTCTGGGCATATGCTGGGGCTTTTAATAAACATTCCCCCAAATAACTGTCTCAGGCTGCTATTCAACTGCAAAAAAATACTTATGATCATCCTCATTATTATTATTATTACACCACCAGCATTACCATCACAATTACCCGTCAAAACATCCGATAGCTCAATTGTAGAAAATCCCAAAGGACATGCTGGAAAGAAAAATCCATCCAATTTCCAATTATCCTGTTGGAGCTAAAATGCTCCAATTATGAGCAGGCCTAGTTCTACAACATCTGAGAGATTGAATCCTTGTGAGAGATGCTGTCAGATAAACACTGCCACAGCTCTTGAGAGCTTTCAGATGGAAAAAGGGAAGATGGTGGGTGCAGAATGGACAAACCAAAGAGACCAAACCCAAACCTACACCCCAATACAGCTGAAGGACCCAGATATCTGGCTAATGATATGGCCAACTGCTGGGCAATGCTGCGGGGGTGTTGTAGCCTTAGGTGCCATCTTCCTATTTCCAAGATGTGGAGTCCTCTGCCCATGACTTTGCTGTTATTTGATTAGAGTGTAGAAACTGATCTTTCTAGAAATATCATGTTTCGGAAGGTCACAGCTGTTAACTGTGGGTTTAGTGATCAGTGCAGGCCATTAAATGTGATGTTCTAAACATGCTCATGGCCTGCATCTCCCACCACAACTCCAGATTGAAGCACAACGAGTGAGGCACTACAGCAGCTGCCCTTGGTCTTCCCTCTTCAGGTCCCCATCTTGGCGCTGAATGCCTTTTCTTGGTTGTTCCCACCAGCCACACACAACTCAGTGTCCAGCTGCATGAACTATATGAAGCTTAACAAGGGCAAGTTTTGCATTCTGCACCTGGGATGGGGCAACCCTGATTGTCTGTATAGACTGGGGAACAAGAGTCTGGAGAGCAGCGCTCCAGAAGAGGACCTGAGGGTCCTGCTCCATGGCCAGTTTTCCACGAGTCAGCAGTGCCCTGGCAGCCAGGAGGGCCAACTGTGTCCTGAGGGGCATCAGGAACAGCTCTGCTCTGACCTTGGGCAGCCTCACCTGCAATATTGGGGCATTTTGGGGCACCACAATGTAGGAAAGATACTGAGTCATTAGAGAGTGCAAAGGAGGGCAAGGAATATGGAGAAGGGCCTTGAGGGGAAGTGTGTGAGGAGCAGCTGAGGGCACTTGGTGTGTTCAGCTGGAGAAGAGGAAACTGAGGGCAGAGCTCAGTGCAGGGACAACTTGCTGGGGAGGGGCAGAGGAGGGGCAGGGACTGATTTCTGCTCTGTGGGGACCAGGGACAGGAGCCCAAGGAATGGGCTGGAGTTGTGTCAGGACAGGTTTGGGCTGGATGTGAGGAAAAGGTTTTACACCCAGAGGGTGGTTGAGCACTGAACAGGCTCCCCAGGGCAGTGGTCACAGCACAGGGTTGACAGAGGTCAAGAAGTGTTTGGATGACACTTTCAGGCACACAGTGTGACTTTTGTGGATTTTTCTATACAGGGCTAAGGGTTGGACTTGGTGACCTTTGTGGGTTCCCAGCTCAGCATATTCTGTGATTCTATGAATGGCTGAGAAATCTTCATGGTGGAGTGTTCCTTTTGGTGTAAGATATATGAAGAGACACTGCAGAATTTCCCTTTAAGTCTCATTATTGACCCACTGCACAGCACAAAACTTCTGCTGCATGGGGCTGGTCCTGACTGCCTTCTGAGTGTTTAGCAGTGCCAAGCTGGTTCTGTATCAGCAAAGAAGGTTATGCAAACCTGTTTCTGGTTAGGAAAGGAAGGAGATGAGCAAGTGGAAAACTTGTCCAGTGGAAACGTGGTCAGTGTGCAAGTGGATGTTAATTTGCTCTTCTGCTCCTGATCCAGTTCTGATTGCAAAGCCATCTAAGAGCATTAGTGCAGCTGGAAGGAACATTCAGTGAGCAACCTGAATGTGTTCACACAGATCCGGCAAGGCAGCACTAGGAGGGAGTCCTGGCTCATCTAGTTCACAAGGGCTGCCACAAATAGCTCCAGACCAACTTTGGAAGTGATTGAGCAGTGGCAGACTCACATAAAAGAGCAAAAAATCCATTTTGCATCCAGGGATATGAGCAGCGAGGGATATGAAATCACAGTCCACCCCTCAGTGATGTCCTCCTCCACCAGCAGGTGACGCCCTTGCAGGCACCTAGTGTTATGAGAAAAAAGAAAACATCATTTGCTGTTTTCAACTTCTAGATTTCCATGCTGCTCAGAAGCCCTCAGTCACCTGTGTCGTGCATCCATGGCCATGTGTCAACATCCCTAATCAAAGCTTCCAAGCCATTCCTGAAAATACATACAGGAGATACATACTCAGTGGAAAATGTTTCCTTCATTTTCCTCCACGTCAACAGCATTAAGAATTCCTGAAGAACTTCCCCTATACTGGAAGTTGCAATCTCTTTGTAATTTTTACATAAATAATTTTCATTCAATTGATGAACAGATATTGCATACATATTTTATACACAGTCCTTCAGACATTTTTTTCTGCCTCTGAAACTTCTTTCTTATTTATTATCACTCCATGTCAGAATGGTTCTTCTCAGAGCTACAAAATAATACTTAGAAATAGCTTCTTTTCCTTGTTGACCCTGCTCCACTTTTTGGCCTGGAATTATATACTGTTTATCTGATAAAGAGGACCTCAGGTTTTTGTTATTTGAACAATTCCTGTAGGAAATAGCTTGCCTGGAGGGCTGGCTTCAGGAGCAACACTCTGGATTAGGATTGTACCATTACATTTTTTAAACACTATCACTTAAAACAAAAACCTGTAAGAGTGATGTATCTTGTACTATGTTTTTTTTAATGTAGTGTAGTGGATAAATACTATCAAAAAAAGGGAATAGCAGAGGAGACAGGGAAAGTGGAGAAAGTGAGAAGGGCAGGGGGAAGACAAGACTTTAATAATATTTTATTTCTGCATTTTTTAACATCATAGCAGTTGTTGTCCCCATTTCCAACACTTCCAGTGGGAGTGAAGGGGAATCATATCTCCTTTGTTAGCAGACAGTACTCCACAGATTGCAAAAAAACCTGAAACCTAAAGGATGGGAATAGAACAATGCAACACCAAAGGCAGAGCCCATAGCCCAACAGCCTGCCTAAGAGGATGTTTGGGGAGACTTTGTAGAAGGCTTTAGTGAAGGCAAGGCAGAGTAGCCACTGCTCTCATCTCATCTACTTGCAGAACGTTATCATGTTGGTTAAGCAGGATTTTGCTTTAGTGAATTCATGGTGAATATTCCTGAAGGCTTTCTTGTCCTTGGCACACCTGGGAATTCCAGAACTCACTGTTCCTGGCAGGAGGTAGGTGAGTACTGGGCGACAGCACAGGGACTGTGGCAGACTGGCACGGTGCTCAAATGGAGCCCTTCCAAGGGCACACAACACTGCCACCTTGGGTCAGCATTTCTGCAGCACAGAAAAACATCCCGTAGTTAAAAGCAGCATATTTTTACTATCTTTTTGGACATACACAGTTTTTTATTTCTTGCTAACAATCATGATTTCTCTCTCTACTCAGTTCTGGAAAATCACTTTTAGTAAAGCAGACCTGTAGTCCTTTCCAACAGCTCTACAATAGAACATCTGCTTTCATTTTATGGAGTATGTTTACGGGGTTTGATGCAATAAGGCATCAAACACCTCACCACCCACTCCATCCCTGCATTGTGCTACCAGTGCATCTTATGGAGAACGAAGTTTTCACAGGGCTCATTAGGTTTCAAAAGCACTTAAAAGATTTTTACAGGTAGCAAGAGAACATAGTCCCCAGTTGTTTGCACCACTTGTATTCTAGGGGTGATCAGAAACTGTGCAGGCAGGCATAGCCCAGAGAATCACCTACTACTAATCTTTGTAACAGAGGAACTGCAGAGTCTAGTTCCTTCTTTTGTGGACTTCCCCAAAAAATACATATGGGGGAGAAAGGGAAACAAAGCTGAGGTCCCTTTACATGGGGCAGGAGAAACCGGGGCAAAAACTTCATGGTTCTGTGCCTCACATTACTGGCTGAAGCACGTGAATCTGTTACAAACTGGCATGTCTGTGAGGCCAAAAGTCCCCAGTCCCATCCTCAGTGCTTCTCTGACTTCCAGCCAGGCCCGCATGAACAGACTCCAGTCCCGAAGAATGTTCACTGTGGCTGCACTAATGCACTTAGATGGGTTTGGAATCAGTATTGGCTCAGGAGCAGTAGAAGAGCAAATTAGCATCCACTTGGAACCTGTGTTTTCACTGGCCAAGTTCTCCTTTTGCTCATCTTCTTTTTTTTAGGATTATATTTTAGGTTTGTATAACATTCTTTGTTAATATAAAACCAACATGGCATTGCTAAACACTCAGAAGGCAGACAGGGCCAATTCCCTACACTGTCAAAGCTCTGAATGATGCTTCATGTGACATGCAGAGGGGTAAAACAACCCATCACTGTGCTAGAGTGCAAACCTGGACTCCTGCAGAACTCAGGAAGAGGCAGTGAGTGACAGAATTTCAGAATAACTGCTAATAACTGCACCTAAGGCCCATCTCAAGCTGCCATACCCTCACTGTTCTTGTCATAATCACCCACCTTTTCCTGAGAAGTTTAGTACCAATGAACTTCAATGAGACAAATAGCCACGACATTTGTATGGTTTTTAAGGCTTCATTTCAAATCTAGCTGCACTGTACCTACATCTGTATCTAGATGAGGAGACAGAAACATTACTGACTGCTCAGTCTTATCATCCTGGTTCTGTGCACTGTCTTTCAGTAACTGAATCATCCTCTTCCAAAGCTGATGAAGCTCTGCCTTTTCTGTATCTTCCAGATTTACTTTTCAATTGAAGCAGTAACAAGCCCCATATTCTGGCACCTGTTCATCTTCCAAGGTGTAGCAAATAAGGAAGGCAAGCTCAAGAAGATGAATTTCAGCTCTGGTTCTTGGATGAAATCAAAAGTAAAAGTAAACTTAGGCAATACTCTAATAAACCCTGGAGAGAAAAATGAAAGCCTTGTTGGAGCCCCAGCACTGTGAAAAGAAAGAGAAGAACAGCAGCAGTCCATGTTGAAATTCCAGTGTGGAAAAAAAAAAACAGAACTGAAAAAGAGAAAATCGGACTTTCGTTGACTGCATTTAGCAGCTCCACCTGGTGGTAAAGTATTTCTGCAAGGCCATGTTAATACAGACTTCAGGAGTGCTGGATGGGCAGAAACTTGGGTTGGCTGTCCTTATCACTGTGCATGGAACACAGCACACAAAGCACAGGGAATCGAGTTCAGGTTGTGTTCAAATTCCATCTTACTTCAGGGACAGCCTAGGAACGGATCACACCTGTGAAGGGACACTCAGACAGTCAGGACTGACCAAGCAAGGCAAAGGACACCTGATTCACACACAGTGCATGTGAATGTGCACTTGTGACCATGCTTGACTTCTGGAAATAAAACAGAATGGAGCTCTACCGTCCCAGCCTGTTTTTATTTTTCACATTCTATATCCAAGTCCTACACAGTGGAAAAGAGAGGACTATAGTTAAAATCGGTTCTTCCTGGTTGTGCTCCATGAGGAGACCTTAAGCAATCTGTGGGCCAAAAATATGGGATTCTGTGATGGAGAATAGATAGTTCAGATCAAAAGGAAATTTCTTTTTAGAATTGAGAAAGCAAAGTACTCAGCCTACCTCTGTATTTCTTTCCTTGACTATGTAGTTCCATGAGCTTCTTCCACAGAGCACACTGTTTCTGCTTGTCATCACTAGAAAAGAGGAAGAAAATCCCACACAAACATAAGCTTTCCAGAAAACATAAAAATGGTTTGCAAATTCTAGTAAATTATTATTAGTAGGTTCAGCTTCCAAACAACTACTACTAATTACCCTAGATATTTTACTCATTCCTGCTCTAGCGAGTTAAAAAATCACTTTAACAGGTTTTACTTTTATTTTTGAATAATTTTCAAATTAGCAAAATGAATTGAACACCCCAACTAGTTACAGTGACAGCTGAGAGTCAAATTTGTCTAGAACTGTATCTCTACCAGGAAATACTAGAAGTTTAATAATTTTTAGTAGGCTAAGATTAATAACTTCAGCTTTTCTTGCCAGGGAATGCTTCATATCTGAACTATTCTGTCAGTAACCATAGCTGGATCTGAGCAATTAAGACATCCCTCTGAGGTCTGGATTAAAATGAATTTTTATCACTAGTATTCTTACTGTCACATATAAGCAAATGTAAAAGGAAGGGAAATACAAGTTCATCTGTGGTCAATTAACATGAATGATCAATGAAGTTAAATCTGAAAATCAATCTCAAGCTCTATGTCAATAAGGTACTCCACATGCTGCTTTAGTATATGGCTGTAGGGGTATGGGAACAGCAAAGAAAGTGTGTAAAAAATATCGCCTTCAAAGTAAAAAATTAATTACCATGGAGTGCTCTGAGGCTTCCTTATATTCTTTATTTTGTAAGGCATCTCCAGCACTCTTTAATGTTGTCCTCACCTCCTTATTTGACATTGTGAAAAGAACATAAAATCAGTTCTTATAAAAAGATGTATTTACCTCAAAATGTTGTTTATATCCTACTACACTTGCATGGAGAGTATTTTAAACACCAAAAATACAGTGCAAAATCCCAAAATACAGGCCCACCAAAAACTGCTGGAAAAAATAATACTGTTTAAAAGTTATTTGATCTTAGACCCAAGGCAGGATTCAGTCAATAGTCTAAGCAGTTAATACAAAGTAGTTATTTGAGAACAAAAGATTTATTAAACTTTAAGATAAATTTATTTGTGTTATAGGACAAAAACCTCAGTTAGCATAGTAGGAAGACACCCTGCATGTAGCCTCTTCTGAAAGAGGAGTTTCTAAGCAGTGGACTGTGTTCAAGAGGCATTTTGCACTGGATATGTGCTCAATTCCTTAGGATCAGAGTTTTCCTTGTGCCGTCTCTCCAGCTTTTTCCATGGCCAGCCTGTCACTGGGGTTCTGTGTGGCCCTCGGTGCTCCTGTCCCCTCACATTTATTAAAGGCAGACCCCACTTCCAACTACTTCAGGCACCAAAAAAATCATCTAAGGAGGCACTCACACTTTTGAATGCTGTCACAATAACCATCCACTGTTTTTGTGAATATGGTAAACATTTTGCCTCAAATGAACTTCAGAAATACCACAGTCAAAACTGCCTGAATGGGATGAGGCTGAGAAACCATGGTGGTGGTGCCAACATCGAAAGAGATAAGCACAGCAATAAGCTAAAGAACAAAAAA
>VYZS01008368.1:17723-55515 GCA_013400695.1 Neodrepanis coruscans | reverse complement strand
AAAAAAAAAAAAAAAACCACAAAAACCCCAAAACCCTCCCATTTAGTAAAATAATTAGTAATGAAAGGACAAAAGATGAGAGCCAATTTCAAAGATACCCTCAGCTCCAGAAATAAATAAGTCAGAAATCTCTCCACTTTGGATTGATAGCAGCTCTTGGGTACAAAGTCGTGCTGGGTAAGAGGCACAGACGCCTCTGCCACCACCAGCACTGCCTGCCCTGGGATCCTCTGTCACCCCTGCGACAGGGACACCCCTCCAACACCTCCCGGGCACGGCGGGACGTGTAGTTCCCGCAGCCTCCGGACACGCTGAGAGCTGCAGTCCATGGACACGATGCTCCTGCTGGACGCCTGTGGCTCCTGGAGGAGGATCCAGGCGGGAGCGCATCCCGGCGGGGAGAGCAGGATCGCGGCGGAGGCTGCCAAGGATGTGGCATCCCTGTGATCCAAGCGGAACCAAGCCGGCTGTGTTCCCAGAGATGTGCTCCGCGCTGGCATCGGGCACATGACAGTCGTGGGACACATCTCTGTACAGATGTGGTACCCACGGAGGACCGCGGGGCAGCGCTGCTGCAGCAGAGCTGGTGTGTGAAATGAATGCTCTTCTGCCCGCTCGAGAAGCAGAAGGGAAAGGAAGGTCCCTAAACGCTGCTACTGTTGCCATTCTAAGCACTAAGAACGTCAGGGATGGGACGGAGAGTTTCCTGTAATCACAGCTGGAATGACTGAGTTCAGCTGTTGGGCATCACGTAGTGATTAGCTACGGGTTTTATTAATTACAAAAAATACTACGGTTAACTTGATAGATGAGTCTTTCCAGCTCAAAGGATAAAGGATCCAGGAGATACGTTTTTAAAAAATTCTAGTAGCTTTTTACAATTATTTATTGATACATTTTTATTAATCCCAAGACAGGGAAAGAAGTTTGGGGTTTTTTTCATTCACAAATATTAAGTATATCTCCTGTGCTAAAGACAGTGCGATTTTTACCCCTTCCTCACCATGCTTCTATCTGCCCACCCAGAACACTGGACATGCTTTATTCCCAGGAGAGGAAAAGCCTTGGTTTCTCTGCTTCATCTGGGCTCTCCTTACTGTGGAATCCAACATAAGATCGATGGCAATACTTTCAAGGCAGAAACAGATTAACAATTACTAGTAGAGAAGAGGAAGTATTGGGTACTGTTCAAACTACCAGTTTTCCGGAGGGAAGAACGAAAAAAAAAAAAAAAGCTGAAACACTGCAGGCTGTTAAAAGGTCTGGGTTTTCATTTGGAAGGATGCCTGCCTTCCTGGTGGGTGGTGCTCTCTGTGTAAGACTCAGACCTGTTTTGTCAAGCGTGACAAAAATTTTCCTCTCAGTGAAGAAGGCTGGACTGCATTTGGCCTCCAGGGCAGTGACCTCTTGAACAGCCAGTTTTCTGCTGCACTGTCACGTCAGGCACTGCACTTCTCACAGGACTTGCTGGAAGAATGTGCTAGTTGGCAACTCAGCTCCTAAAATGATTCTTGAGGTTAACGGAAGGATGATTGGCCCTGCTTGAAATGCAGCTTGAGTTCCTGGATGACATAAGCTTCCTTGCTTTGCTCAGAATAATTGTATTGCCTCAAGTCTATCAAAACCAGCAAGTCTTACAGTGCATCTTCAGAAACATCTGCTGGGTTTTCACCTTCCCAGCCTGTTCAAGAAGCTTCTTTCACTGAATAGACATCACTTGTCTAACCAAACAGTGAACTCTGGTCTACACCTGTTCAAACAAACAGTATCTTTGTTAGAGAAACTTGGGAGTATGTGGTTGACAGGATGACATATTACTTGTGTACTTTTCATGAGGACTTTTAGCTCCAGGACTCCTCCAAGTTCCTATTTCAGATTACAGCTTTATTTCCAGTTTGTCCTGGAAATGTACTGGAGCTTGTTCTAGCTGCCAATCATAGTAGTGTACAAAATTAAGTGTTTGGTCTTTTGTCATACTCAGATACAGGCCAGATCCAGCTGCTGGGATACCACTCTTAGCTCTACTGGTGTCAAATGAAATGATTTGCTCTACAACACCATGTTATCCGGGATCATTTGCTGCCAGAAAATAAATTGAGGAAGTTTTTTTTATTTCTGCATGCATTCCCTGTGTTGGACTCTAAAGGGTGAAGGAATTGCATTATTCTCTGATTGTGGACTGAGTATGTGAGTGATGTCCTGGTGGCCAGAGAGGTAATGAATCGCTTGTGCTGTAAGGTTAAAATATTTGGAACAGTGACAGAATAATTCTAATCTTAAAATAATTCAGTAACTTACAAGAATTATTTCCCATAGTGGAACACAATTTTGCTGTGCTTAACTGTTTCTCTCTAAAACCTTGAAAAGGCTAATTATATGCAGTATTCTTTGTAAATTCACACTTTGGATAGTTAGTGCCTACCCTTTGGGAATTGTGTGTAATAGAAGCAGTAGCAACACAGACTGTAAATTTTTCAAGTTTACTCTTACTAATTCTTGGTAGGGGATGTTTTGTACTTTCACAAACTATTTGATAAAATTCAAATAGAGAAACTAGAGTGTAAATTTGAAAACATACCTCCTAAGGCACAAAAAAGCAGAGTGTGATATTGACAGGAAGGCTTATATTATCATATCTGTATTCTTGGAAAGATGAAGACAGAAAGAAACTTAGGCTTCTAATGGTATGTCTATTGTCTAATGCTTAATATAGGAGAACACTGTGTTAAATACAGCATTTGTTTCAAAAGGTTAATTTAAAAATAAACAGATTTTTTTTAAAAAAATATAGGGGAAAAAAAGCATTTCTTTATTTAAAAAACATTTCAGATTTCAGTGGGAGAATAGTCTTCCTTCAAGAGCTGCACCAGTGTTTATCTGACAGCTTCTCTCACAAGGGTTCAGTCTCTCAGATGTTGTAGAACTAGGCCTGCTCATAATTGGAGCATTTTAGCTCCAACAGGATAATTGGAAATTGGATTTTTTCTTTCCGGCATGTCCTTTGGGATCTTCTACAATTGAGCTATCAATGTTTTGACAGGTAATTGTGATGGTAATGCTGGTGGTGTAATAATAATAATAATGAGGATGATCATAAGTATTTTTTTGCAGTTGAATAGCAGCCTGAGACAGTTATTTGGGGGAATGTTTATCAAAAGCCCCAGTATATGCCCAGAACCAAGCAATTATCCACCTTCTGTGAAACTGATAATGGGAAAAATTATGGTTTTCTCACTTCCATTAAAATTATTCACATTATGCAAGCGGAGAAGAGACTTTTTCTGGTCTGATTTGTTTAATCTTCATTCACAAATACTTTGCAACACTTTACACAATGATCAGCCACCATATTCCCTTGAGCTGGGTAAAAGAACGACCTCAACACCTCCATGAAAACTCTGCTGATGAATTAAAACAGAGTTTGGAATAGAATGGAATATGGAATAGACTATTTAATTTGGATGGGACCTACAGTGACCATCTAGTCCAACTGCCTGATGACTTCAGAGATGATTAAATAAGATGTAAGTAATAAGTAATAAGATGACCTTATTACTAAGGTCATTGTCCAGATATCTCTGAACACTGGCAGGCTTGGGGCATTGAACACCGCTCAAGGAAGCCTGTTCCAGTGTTTGACCACTCTCTTTGCAAGGAAATGCTTCCTCATATCACATCTGAACCTCCCCTGACACAGCTCTAAGCCCTTTCCACATGTCGTGTCAGAGCATCTCAGGGAGAGGAGGTCAGCACCTCCCTCTCATGTTTCCCACAGACAGTGGGCAGTTTGTGAAGTACCACATGGACAATTTTTCTATCAAAGTGCTTTTCTTGAATAGGAGTGTCAGGATGCTTCCAATATTTTGGACTTCAGGACAAAGGTAGAGTGAGAGAAGAAATGGAGAAATACCAGCAGAGGAGAAGACACTAGGAGCAGGAAGTTGGGAAAGTCCAGGTGTGGATGAGATGTCTGGACAAAAACCCTACTAATTAGGTCATCTTATTACTTTTTTCTNGTCAGGATGCTTCCAATATTTTGGACTTCAGGACAAAGGTAGAGTGAGAGAAGAAATGGAGAAATACCAGCAGAGGAGAAGACACTAGGAGCAGGAAGTTGGGAAGTCCAGGTGTGGATGAGATGTCTGTACTCAAATACCACCTCTTTGCATACAGACTTCACTTTCTTCTAAACAGGAAGGCTTTTTGCACACAATGAACAAAATAAAATTGTTGCTGTACTTAGCTGTTTGTTTTGGTGGGTTTTTTTCAGTACTGGTCTAACGTTCATTGCTTAGAACACTCTGTATCATGCTTGTTATAAATGATGCTAAATGTAATTATTCTGTGTGAGTTTTACCGTGAGAGGTTAACTTTTTCTGGAACATGAAGTAGCAGGACACAGCAAAAGTCTCTCTTTTCTGTTAACTTCTTCTTTGTTGCTGTAGCTTTTCAAAGTTTTTAGGCACAGATGAGTCCCATTAGTTCTGTATGTGGCAAGCTAGCAAATAATACTTCATTCTGAAGAAGTAAATGTTTTTTCCTTGTCTTATGTGGTCTCCAGGTGGCACTATCTGCCATAAAAACATGAATAGGTTACAATAGCTATCACTACACAAGGGCATTGATAGTCTCTGCAGCTAAAGAACTGAAAATCAGGTTTGGAAATAAGTTATGTTTACTTAAAAAAAACTCAACCCATATACAACTTATATAATTCGTGGGCTTTTCTACTGGAGAGCTGCAAAATTTCCATCTCTGTGCAACAAACCTACAGAGACTTGGGAAAAAAGGATACACAAATGAAGGCTGGGAGATGTGAATGCTTTTCTAATACGGTTGTGGGTTCTTCTAGGAATGGTGAGAAATTTGTGGGGAGAAGGAGAGCATGGGGAAAAAGTCTTCATCTGAAAAAAGCAAAATCTATCTTGGATATTAAGAAAACCTTGATAGGTGCTATTTGAGAGGTTAGATATGTCTTGGGAAGTGAGGGTTCCTTTTTTCAAGTCACAGAGTTGTAATATCTCTGACAATTTTTTTTTTCACTCTTAATCCGCTTAAAGGACATAAACTCTGTAATTTGCTGAGGTCCCTTCCAACACCATGTACACATTCTCACTGTGTGAACCACATTACCTTTTATTGACCATTGGCTGGTTCTTCTAGAGTGCAGCTGTGTTTTGAAAATGACAGAGATAAAGCTCATGAAGACATTTGAGTGCATAGATGAAGAACGAATTAAATTTTAGGACTACTGGGGGACAGTGCTACACAACAGAGTACCAACAGAGTATGCTTACAAACT
This sequence comes from Neodrepanis coruscans, assembly GCA_013400695.1. Classification (NCBI taxonomy): domain Eukaryota; kingdom Metazoa; phylum Chordata; class Aves; order Passeriformes; family Philepittidae; genus Neodrepanis; species Neodrepanis coruscans. Next base: position 50,213 of record VYZS01008368.1, on the reverse strand, counting down.
CCTGTGCAGTTAAGCAGATGGTCCCCTATATTTTGCACAAGATGGAGTTTTTCAGGTTATGTGGCTTCTTTCCCAGCCCAGAATTACAATAGAAAAACCAGGGCATTATCTTCCAGTTCTTTATAACTAAAATGATTGCCATCTGTAAAAACAAATAGAAAAGTATTATAAAATTTGTCTAATGTAGTGAATTCTTGTTATCCACATGTCAAGATTTGCCCTCCACTGTCCCAGAGACCTTTCCAGGCTAAGTGAATTTCCATGTTGCTCTGCAACTCATGTAAGGCCCAATCTTTTTGATACATATGGTTAATAGTTATCCTACAGTTAATATATTTCTGACTCCTAGCCTGAGTTTCCAGATGAATTTCATAGCTGTCTTCTAAAATTACTTGATACTTGTGGAAGCAGAGGAAAAGTATGGAGAAGGTAGCAGCACCACACAACAGATAAGCAGCTGGTGTTGCTTGAACCATAAATTGAGAGCAGTAAACTTATGGTAAAAGGTTTTAAATTACATCTGTTTTTTGTTTGTTTACTTGTTTTTAAATGTTAAATCCAGTTGCTAAAGTAATATTAGTTTCTTCTTATTTTTAGGTGACTTATGAAGCTATTAAAAATATCCAAGTGGTCTTCTCTTCCAGAGATGCATCCAGTGGGCTGTTACTCATCATACACCAAAAATTGACAGGAGAGTTGACAAAGCAAGAAGTGGGGAAAGTGAAAGCATTTTAGTATGCCCTGTATGCAGGGACAGATGCTATGCAAGGTAGGTAATATTTTGATTGCTTTTGTTTGTTTTGTTTTTAAGAAAATGTTCACAGGCTGATCTTTAGGGGAAAAAAAAGAAAACAAAACACCACAGTTCAGGTCTGGGAGTAAGTCATGTGGATATTGGTTAATCAATCTATGTAAAAAATAACCAAACAGCTTTTGAGGCTCTTGGAAGGTGAATTCAGAGGAATTAAATACTCTTTGACTGAGGTGCTACTGAAATAATGGGAACAGTTATGAAGTGATTGGAAAAAGCAGAGCTAGAAGGAGAGAAAAATTTTAGGGCATAGATGACATTCAGTTGAATGCAGGCTAAACAATAAGGTTACTTTTGAAGTCTTCCTTAGCAGCATGTTATTGAAAGCTTAGAAGAAAGAATTAATTGGGCATTCAGAATTCTTTCTAGTTTGCAGTAAGGTCTTCATATACAAGAATTATAATGCAAATTGGTCTTAATTTACAGTACTTTTATTTCTTATTTTGAAAAATTACCATGAAAGAACCAGAATTTCCTTGCATTTTAATATGAGATTCTTGAATAAATAAGCTAATCTTTTTAGCAGTGTTGGAATGATAAATTAATTTTAAAAACACAGAATTGTTCTTCCATATTTTAGTGGGGGATGGGAAAGAGAGATCATCAGGAGCAAGGGAATGTAGACATAGGAAGGAGGATCTTCTACTGATTATGTGTAAGGTGGATACTGGCAAGACTCCTTCACTCTGAATGTAGTGTCAGGGTTTCTGATGACCTGTTTTACTGCTATTGAAATAATTGTTATTGAAATTACACCAAAGTGATAACAGTGGCTTGTTCTATGGTGCATTTTTGCCTTTTGAAGTTTTTCATGGTTATTTTTCATTTTGAACATATCTTTCTTTTGTTGCAGATGAGATTATTTCAGCTGTGGGACATATTTGGCTTCTTGCAAAATCAATACTTATATTCACTGCAAATCATATGTAACTTGCTATGGAACACCATCAGCTTTGTAAAATGGACATGTATGAAGGAAGCTCCCATGTTACTCTTTTAGTTATCGAGCCAGGCATGAAAGAACAACAGCAAATACCAATTGTGGCATCTCTCATGGATATACATCCTACAGTTACAATTACTTTTATGCATTTTTTTGCTTTTTTTTAATTTATATTTTTTATTACTTTTATACTATGCAGTCATAATTATGCCTCCACTCTTTGAGGCAATGTAGTAACACAATCAGAGAGAATTTATCTGTAGACAGATTCATAGAATTATAAAGGTTGGAAAATACCTCTGAGATCAGTGAGTCCAAGTGCTAACCTGGCACTATTGTGTTCACCACTAAACCATATCCCAGGTGCCACATCCTTTTGAACACTTCCAGGGATCTCACCACGTCCCCAGGCAGCCAGTTCCAGTGCCTGACCAACCTTTAACTCAAGAAATTATTCAAAGTGTCCAATTTAATCCTCCCCTGGCACAACTTAAGGCCATTTCCTCTCATCCTGTGATGTGTTACCTGGGATAAGAGACCAAATCCTGCCTCACTCAAACCTCCTTTCAGGAAGAAAGACATAAGGCTCCCCTTGAGCCTCCTTTGCTCCAGGAAAGGAGAAACACATACAGACTTAACAACAAATGCAGAAAATGGATGTAAAAATTAGATAAAGGAGCTGATGATTTTCCTTATTACTGTTACTATCATCAAAACACAACTACAGGGAACGATTATATATAGCATTATAGGCTATAGCCTATAGCATTATAGGCTAGTAAAAAGAAGGTTCTAAAGGAAGAAACATATATATTAGATGTGAATAATCCTTGCTAGCCATCATACCTAACAGTTTACTATAGAAATTACAGTGTAAATGCATCCAGAGATAAGATTAAACCTGAAAGCATGGCAGGTTCATTAGCTTATCAAAGAAATGTCCATTATGAAGGGTCATTTGGAAGAAATGTGATAAAGATTTTATATAGGAAATGTACCACTGTTCTGGGCAAGCATAATAAGATACAATAATGGACATCAGTTCTTACCTTCTTGGAAATGCAGGCACTCATTATGAGACAGAGAATCAGAGAAATACGAATGAAATTTAATTACTTATGCACACATGGAAATTACTGTTAAGAGGGAATATTTGAAGTGAGCTGTGATAAAACATGCAGGAGATGAATCTCATTGGAACAAAACATGAGATGAAGCCACTGTTTGAGGCTTTATCCAGGATCTTTTAGGCCACCAATCAGGAAAATGTTTTTTTCAATGCACTCTGCAAAATTTGCTGTTTCACAAGTGTCACGTGTAAACTGCAGTTTCTGGAGAGAATGTGGGGCAGCAGATAAAACCGTATTTCTAGGAGTAAAAGACAGTGGAAAATCCTTTTGTATATTGTTTTAAATTGATTTTCTAAGAACAGGACAAGCAATATTTTTCTGCTTGTCTCCTTGTAAAGCTTTTAAACTTTATATTCTATGAAAATAGGATATAAAATCTGAGTAGCTTTGTCTTACAAATTTCTTATATACAGTAATCAGTATTAGATATGGTTCCTACAAAAGTTGTGATATCATCTCTAAGGAGCTTAAAATTTGGGGTTTTTTCTACTTTGTGCCTTTTCCTCAAATGACATAATTGCTTTGCAAGAATTTGATGTAGTGCTCTTTGGTACTTTTTAGTAAGTGACTGAAAGCAGGAGTGTGCACTTTTTTCTTATTTAGCATGAGAAAATGCACCCTGGGAGAGTTTACTGTTGTTCCTGAGGATTGGCTGAGATTCAAAGGAGTCTTGATTAGCTGGAAAAAATGATCTGAAATCAATCCGGTAAAATTCATCATGGACTAGTTAAAGGTCAAAATAAAAGGGAAAGGGAAAAATACTAAAATGATGAACAAAAAACTGTTTAGGCTATCTTTTCATAGGAAAAAAAGGAAAAAATCACAATATATCTGGAAATTTTAGAGAACCTGAAACAGAGTATCAGTCAACAGCATGATGTGGTGATAAAGGAAATGAGTGACATTTGAGTATGATTTAAAGGAGTGTTGTATGTAAAACATAAGAAACGATTGTTTTATTAAGTGCAGTGAATATTTGGGATATTGTCTCTGCTTTGTTACTTTTTCTTTAAAGAAGGACATAAACAGATGAAAGCATTTGGAGGAAAATTATATAAATAAGGGAGTTTTAAACTGTATGAGGTATCAGCTGTCAGAGAAACCTTGACAAGCCTTCATTGGCTCACTGATGAGCTCAGAAAAGCAAGGAAAATGCTGCCACCAAGAGCAGGAGGAGAAATTGCTTAGTTTTTCAGGCATTTGGAGCCATTCCAGAGAAAAAAGGTAAAGAATTCCAAGTGGTTAAACAAGAAAACAACCTCTCTAGCTATCTAAACTCTTGTCACTGGAGTTGATCAGAAAATACGTTGAAAATATTTTTCAGGAATGGCCAGTGAACATGTGATCCTGGGGATGTTCTTTACAGCCCCCTTCTGCATGCTGGGTGGTGATTTAGACTTCATCACTGCTGGTGCAGTGAGTGGAGTGAAAATCTGGTGAACAAAAGCAGTGCTAAATGAGGAGGATACAATCTCAGCGCAGTATTCCTCCACTGCTCTGCCTTAAATCATGCTAGGCAGGAATAGTTAACTAATGCAAGAATTGCAACAGCCTGCTTGAAATGCAGTGGTCACAACCACACTGTTCTAGTAGATTTAATCAACAACAACCACCAAAAAACAAACAAACAAACAAACAAACACAACAAAAAAACAAACCCCCAACCAACAAAAAAAGGAATAATTTCTTGGACTAACCAATTTTGTTTCTGAATGAGGTATCACGAAATCCACAAAGTAGGACCATATGATCGAAACACTGGTAAGGCTTCGAAAGTCTGCGTGTAAGTCAGGATCTGAATAGGAAACACGTGTGGGCAGTGTAGCTACAGCCATCCTGCTGATCTTACCTTCTTCTGTAAGTGTGGCACGAAAACATAGGGGGGAAAAAAAAGTAAAAAAATCCCCAAACATCCCCTAAACTCAGCCAACATTTAGGTAAAAGACCACAGGCATCAGCAGCAGGACAGTGCTCATCCCTGCCCTTGTCACTGGGGCACACCTGGCCCATCCCCCAAGCTGCAGTGATATTTTTCCCTTTCCTCAAAATAAATGAAAATTAATTAGAGCAGGGTTCAGCAATGAGTTGCTACAATTCACAAATCCAACTGTATTTCCAGCTGCAGCGTGAATCCTTCCACTGCTCCCAGACTTCTTCCTGTTCCCACCAGGTGTCACTTGGCTGCAGGGATACCTCCATCCTTGCTGTCTGTAGTTCACATCAGGGAAAAAAATCTATTAGAATATTAACTTGCAGTGTATATGTGTGGAAAAAACCTTTTGTCTTGCTGACTGAAATGTGTTCGCAGCCGTGACCAGGTGCTGCTCCAGGAGCTGGTTGGTAGCTCAGGATTCTGTCAAGGGACCTGTGAGGGGGTGATGTGACCCATTGTACTCCGTGTCTTACTTGAATGGATGGTTTCAACATGGTGAACAAGCTGGGAAAAACAAAACAAAACAAAACAAAACAAAACAAAACAAAACAATCAAAAACCAGGAAAAAAGCAAAACTGGTTATTATTTTACTTTATAGTGTGGAGGAAAATGGGCTTTCCATGGGGCTGTGAGAGGACAGCCGGGTAAATTGTCACTTTAATGTGCCTTTGATCGGCAGCTATCTCCTTATCTGTGCTTAACACTTAACACCCATGGCTGTGCTGTTTAAGGAAAAGGAGGAGAAAGCAGATCTTTGTCCATATGACACCAGCTGAGGAGGCAGTGTTGTCCAGGTAGCATCAAGCCAGGGCCTGAGATGGGAGAGGTGAAAACTCCTTTGTAAGTCTGTCACCTTTCCTTATGCTAGGTGCTGTCCCAAAACCAGAGGACTCCTCTAGGCAAGAATCTGCTGCCTGCTTTGGGGCTTTTTCTGCCTCTGAGTGCTTTAGGTTGAAATATCTCATGTTCTGTTCATATTTTGCGGGTTCACATCCACTTCATGAATGAGAAAGTTGCCATGAGCAGGTGTGCAGTAAGAGGGTCTGGTTACAGGTATTGTATGATGAGGAATCCTTAACTACACCTCTCATCTAAGGGAAGAAAGTTTTTTGCCACCTTATATTTAACAAAATCAGTAGCATAATAACAAGTTGCCTCGAGGGCTTGCTTTTGGAGGACCCCTGATGTCCCAAGGTAGTCCTTAATCTGCAGTTGGCTGTAGAAAAGCATACAAGTATCAGCTGTGAAACAAAGTTGTTGGCTGTTGATTGCTTGTGCAATTTAAGACGTGCACATTCTGTGTGTGTAACATGCTGACTCAGGTTTCAGAATAGGATGCCTGGATAATTTACATGTGCAAAATCCAGGCTCACTGTAGAAATGTCATCACTAGATGAGTTAGAGGTTTGGTGCAAGGTGTTATTTTATTATTGGTTCAGACATACATACATGTATATGTGTGCTTGTACAAATATACATGTATGTATATTTCTACAGGTGAATGTCTTTCAGTACACAGGTTTTTTAAAGTTTTAAAGTGTTTCTAACTGCAGTGTTTTTCAAATCTGTCCAATTTGAAAAGTTTAAAAGCAGAGTCAGACAAAAGGTGGTAGTAAAAACTGGGGATTTCCTGCTCTGGTTCTTGTGGTTAGTTCGTTACATGCTGCCCTTATCTCCCAAAGAAAGTAAGTGCCAATGCCTCATTGGATCATCCTGTCAGTATAACAGTGACGTTTCACTTTCTGGGTAAAACTGGGTGGAAGTTCCTTGAACTGGAAAGCAGAGAGTCTGTCTTTATGGCTGATCATGTGCAGATCAGTTAACAGCTGTCCTTGGAAATGCCACATTGTCACTTAAACCACTCTTTAAAGCGCAGTGGCTTATAAGAAAACATTCATTTGCTGATCCTGGGGACACAAGTCACATAATGTGTGACTCCGAGCAGGATTTTGGGAGAAGGCAGTGGTGGCATGGGCTCACAGTGAGGACAGCAGCAGGAGGAATTGGAAGCTCCCCTCTCCTGTTATCAGGCCAGCACCAGCATGTCATTGCTTCTTATCAGCCCTGGCAGAGCCAGGTTCTGACGCCCTGAGCTCTCCATACATCCTGCCATAGGCTGCTACAGGGGCTGGCCCCATTGCCTCCTGTTTGCACATAAACAGGAGCTGCATGCATGTCGTGACATATGCCAACCAGCCAGGGCAGTGGTGACAGGCGTCGTGAGGAGAGGCAATGCTGGACCTCATCATCCTCAGCCTCCATTTCTTCATCTGCTTTCTCATCTCCGTTGTGATCTGGCGTGGATCGAAGGTACAGTGTGGCTTTCAGTGGCTCTGCACCCCCCTGCAGCCACACTTTCCCCATCTGCTGTTCCCCTGTTCATAATGACCTAGTTTAGCCTGACTTTTTCTGAGAAAGTGGGAATAGCATAATTGTACTGGGAATTCGGAGGGAACTGGGACACAGTAGCCACTGGCAAATAAATGTAATAGGAAGGCAGCTTTTGTGAGGAAACTGCCTATATAACCTGTTGGGTGAGTCTGTTAGATGTTTGAAATAAGTAAGAGGGGGAAGAGAAAGGCAGGCATGTTTGTTAAAAAAGGTCATGTCGAATACAGCTTCTCAATAAACAATGTTTTTCCCTTTTGAAGAATACTTTTTTTAATCAACTTACATCACTTTATCTTTCTAACCATGACATTAGTTAAGGAGTATTGGATTTACGTGTAAATGCTACCGATTGCATAACTAAATTATATAGTATTTTACATTTACCATGTTTGTATTTGTGTGCACATGGGCTTTGAGGGGAGAAGGTGGTTAAGTTGCAGAGTAAACGAATAGTGATTGAGACTTTATCTTGTCAGCCTCAGGTATCAGGTTTGCAACAGCTGGTTTTGCTTGACCCAGTTCTGTTAAGTGAACATGTTGACTGAACATTATCACCAAAGCCCTGTGCTTTTCTTCTTCTGTGTGTTGATAGTCTTTCATGGAAACTTCTATTCCTTTCACCTTGGGGGCCAGGGTTTTCTCTGGGACCAAGACATCCACTCTACCCATAGGAATCCAAATATGAACTGCTTTGTAAGTGGCTTTTTCATTTATTTCTGTGTGTGTGTTTTAAGGATGTGGATTCGCAGACCTCAAGCACAGGACCAGCTGAAATGGGGCCAGATGGTCTTGTATTCATTGGCAAAGAAGAGGACATAAAGAAGTCCCAAAGAATAACAGCCAAAATCGATGGTAGACAAATTGTCGTTTTCTACCATGAGGGGAAATTTCATGCTCTGGACTCTCGCTGCTACCGTAAGATACATGCACATATGATCTCAATGTTTCAACAATTAAACTTAAAATAAGTTTGCTACATAAATTAATGTGGTGTTCTGCTATGTTTCAGATGAAGGAGGCCCTTTGAATCTTGGCGAAATAGAGGTATGTATGGAAAACAAGAATAATGCAGCAGCACAGTCATGTGAAAACCCTAATTCATTTTTTCTAATTATTTTATCCGAGCAAAACATTTTAAAAAAAAAACCAAAACCCCAGTCCTAGAAGATTACTTGCTATGTTTTCTTCCTCTTCCTGCAGGATATTGATGGCCAAGCATGTATTGTTTGCCCTTGGCATAAATTCAAAATTACCTTGGAAACAGGAGAAGGATTGTATGAAGGAATAAACCCTTTGGAGCCATCACCAACACCAAAGTGGCAATCATCAGGAGTCAAACAAAGGATTCATAAGGTCACAATAGACAATGGAAACGTTTATGTGAGTCCTCCAGATTTGTCTGTGAGCTTTGACTCTGATTATTATGCTGAGAAATACAAAAAGGGGGGTGACTTAGCCATACAAAAACAAAGCCCTTGACAAGCAGCAAAGTAGGTCGTGGTCAGCAAGCAAAATCCTGGGGAACACACCAATGAAGAGCAACTGTCACGAAATAAAAATGCAATGTGCCATAAAGATTATCTCCAGATTTAATTCTAAATATTTAGTGTTATTTTGAAGGATTGAAACACATAGAACTAAGATAAGAAGCCCTGCATTGTCAGAAATGTGACTGATCTTCTGCCGAGGATTCTTTTTTTTCCACACTTGCATTTCAAAAAGACACATTTACAGCAGAGTGCCTCATAATATCTGATATTTTAGGAACCCTATTTTGCTAGAAGTACTTTAAATTTTAAGAGGGGATATAGTATATTGCGGCTTATAAAACTTACTACATAGTTAAATAGTCCAGTGTAAAGGTTATGTCTATGTACTTAACAGTTCTTACTTATAATGTCTTTGGTATAAATGGCATGGAGATTTTTAACTTTTTACATATTTGAGTGATGTCTAGGTGTTTGTTAAGTGCCACAAAGAGAAGTGGAGAATGAGTATATTTTAATGAGCTTTTTTTATGCCTATTTGTGCATTACTACCATGAGACTAGAGAGGTATTTGTTTTCCTTCTCCTGACTGAACTCCTCTTGTTAGTTCATCAAATAATGTAACATAGCTTGTTCTTCCTGATTCTGTTGGTTAAAGAGGAAGCTGTTGGATATGATATGTGATGTAGTGGCCCTCACTTGCTTGTTTGTATTTATTGTGAATAAATGTTTACACATTCACTTGAAAAAGCATGCTTTCTGTTTAAAGTCAAAAGTTGTGTTTCTCTCTGTGTGTTCATTGCATAACATCAGACCTGCCCCTGAGGAAGTTTCTGTCCAAGCTGTGCTGATCTCCAGGATCCGGTGGGTCTGCCAAGTCCACAACTAAACCATGTCTCCAAGTGCCACATCTACGTGTCTTTTAAATACAGCCCCTTGCATGGCTGTAATTCTTCAGCATGCTTTTTGGGGTGATCTATTGACTTTTTGCAAATTTCTTTCATAATCAAGTTCAGATTGAAATGCCTGTTCTTCTGTATGTTTCTCTTGTGCATGCAGTAGGTTCTCTTGCTTTTGATGTATGTCATGGGTAACTAGGCCTCTGTCAACACCATTATTCATATAAATTTATTTAAAAGTAGTAAGGCAGAAGGAAGTGCCAGCAGAAAACACCTGTGCCCTGTTGATCACAATGAAAAAAGCAAAGCACACAATCAATTTATTTTACCACATCAAAATTATGATAGCCACCTTTGATAATACCTCCTGACATTGTTCTTGTGGTCAACAGGGAGAAGCGGCACCTTGAAAGTGCTGTTGTTGAGCTGACCTACTTCAGTTTGTATTGTATAAGAACTACAGTAAAGAAATGTTTCCCCTTTCCTCTCGCTCTTCCTTCTCCTCCTCCTCTCTCTGACCACTCAGGCAGCCAATGCCAGCAATCAGATTCAAGAGCCTGCCTTCTGTCAGATGAATCACATCTCCTAAAAAATGCTGTTATGTACTGACCAGTTCTGCAATTTTTTTATATTTTTTGGGGGGAAGGAGTGGGGGGTAATCGTTATTTGTTTGCTTGCTTTTAAATTAATATGTAAACTCTTTTTGCAGCCACAGGGAAGGTGGCTGGAAGATGGGGCAGGAGGCCAGGTGATACAGATAATACCCTGAGGGGGTTGGGTGGTGCCCCAGGGGACATAGAATTGCTTCCCTTCACTCCCTCCTCACCCACCTACCTGCACCTGTGGTGTAACTTAACTACAGATGTCCTGTACAAGAGAAAGACAAGGATCATTAAAAGGAAAGTATTGAAAGATCTCCAGATATATCTGCATCAACTCATGTGATTGCTGAGATAGCGCTTATTACTGACTTTTTGGGAAGTAGAATAGAAATTGAACTAATTAAATCACCAAATAGAAATTGACTGTTTAAATTAATAAGGATGCAGACCAGTTTATGAAAGCACCAACTATGATCAATATGCTATTGCCTATATGGCATTTAGAAGAATGCTAATAACGGGAAGTTTCATTTGTAAGCTTCATGAACATGTCCATATTACTGGATGGAGTGCTCAAGTTTTTGCAGAATTGCATTTACTGTCTAAAATTCAGCAAAGTGTTTAATCATATGCTTATTGTTAATCATATAGAATAAGTGGAACTGCATGTTCAGGAGTATATAAATCCTTTTTTCTTTAGCACTTCTCAGGTATAATAACTATCATCAAGCTTTTAAGATGGTTTTGCTTTTACTTCAAACATGTTCTTATTTCCAGGAATATTGCATTAATTTAAAATCTAAAGTTTGCCAGTTAATTTGCTTTCTCCTCAATTTTCTTGTTGATGATCACAGAAGGAACAGAGAATTATCCTCTCAGGCAGCTGTGAAAAAAGGAGGGAGAGTTGGTGGGCTGTCCGTTTTTTATTGTATTTCCTTATTTTTCCCTTGTTTTTTTGACAGCAAAGAACAAAGCCTACAGCATGTTAAGAAGTCATCATCTTTAAAAAAAAATACATGCACTATTCTGAGCTTTGAAATGCTAGAATATGCACCGAATTTCAAAACACTTTAGACATTTAACGTCCCGGAGTCGGACATTCTGAATCTCTTGTCTTTCCAGCCCTTTCTTGGTCTCTAATTACACTGATAATAAATAGGACATGAGGACATGGGAAACACGGGGATTATCCTGAAAAGGAGCCAGTCAGAAGAATTGGTCATGAGGGATGGAGGGGGAATGCAGAGTTGATCTCGGATGTGATGGGAGGGCAGGCGACAAAGCTGGATGAGGAGTGTGGAGTCTGGACTGGAGAGAAAAGGAGGTGCTGGTCCTCACAAAGCAAGGATACTTCAGTGAGAAAAACCAGGAAAGGCAGTAAAAACACTTCTGGGAGCAAGGAGACTGAAGCAGAGAGGGGGACTGGGCCGTCCAGGGAAGACCTGGAGGCGATTCGGGAAGGCTGGGATGTGGCTGTTTGCAGTTGGAGTAGTCTCTGGGGACAAGGAGGGAGAGGAGGGGTGGTTAAAGTCCAAACAGTGAGACTGAGGTGGCATTTAAGGGACAATGAACACACGGAATGGGAGAGTAGCTGTGGGCAAGAGAACACTTGAGTCACCGGCTGGATAATTGCCTCTCCCTGGAGAGATGTGTTAATGACAGTGATCAAACAAATCATTCAGGAGGAGTGTTTCGTTGCTTTTTGGGGAGGAGGATTTAGTTTGATTTGACAAACGAACAAACACCATCTGTTTTCCCACCATTAATCGGCCATGCAAAGAGCTGGGAAATGTATTTTGTGTTTTGGAATGAAAACTTTTGTGACGATTGTGAAAGACATTCAGGCTCTATAAGCTGCTTTCACAAGCAGCTTGAACAGAGAAAATTATGTTTATCCTATCATTGAGCCATCTTTTTAAGAAAGAGAGGTGAAAACTATGGCTATAGCAGCTTGAAGTACAGCGTGAGCCTTGACCTAATGTAGCTGCATTATAAAACCTTGATCAGACAGTATTAACTGTAAGACTTGGTGCTGTACATTTTCTTTCTGCAGTGTTCCCCTGGCTGCAATCAGTGTTGCACATTAAATAAAGGACACCTTCAATGTAAAGCTTGCTATTAAATTGGGATTGAGGAGTTCATGAACGTACCCCTTATGGAGCACATACATCGGGGAGAGTAGTCACAGGCAGGTCAAAATATCCAGTCTGTAGGAAAACAATTTTAAAAACAGCCTTTCACTGTTGAAGCCCTTTTCAAGAGCTTTGTGTTGTTCCTAATGTCGTGCTTAGTACTGCAATCAAATCAGCTCTGAATTTTGCACCTCTGGTTTCTGAAATGATTAGGAGGAAGCATCTCCTATGGTTCCCCTGCTGATGGTACAAACATGAACCACGAGAGTCAGAGCTCAGCAATTCCCATTCGTCTGCCCTCCTGGTTTGGCAACTGTTTTCCCAAGGTTTCTGGGGGAAGCAGGAGATAGGGAACGGAAATAATATTGCTGGAGAGGTACTGGAGCCTCTGTGTGAGGAGGGGAGGCTACCCTTTGCTGGCAGAGCCAGGAGAGAGCTGCTGCCACAGCAGGCCTGCCCATCGGGGTCTTCCCCACTCCAGTTACACCTGAGGCATCTGTGGATTTTTTATCTCATCAGCAAATTCAGCCAGCACCATGCTGGGGGATGCAAGAGGCTTAAGGGCGTGGGATAAGGTGGGTCATTTTTTTCAACTCTACTCTGCAAACACTGTTTTTGATGTGGCATTTCTTCATGCAAACCTAGAGATTTTGTAAAGTGGGTTTTTTTAACTGAAGAATTGAGCACAGTTTTAAAACTCTGACATCCATAAATTACTGAACTAGACTAAAAGTGAAAGTGACAGTTTTGCCTGTAGGTTACACAAACTGTAAAATTGGTGCAGATATCCTAATCAACCCATCCATGACCCTTCCTCCATGAGATGGAGTTCCCTGACAAGCAGTGGTGATGCTTGAACAGTGAGATTGTTCTCCTGAAATAATGTTTGAGGAGTATGGTTTGTTGCTGCAAACCATGGCAGTTAGGAATATAAGGCTTACAAAGGAAATACTACTCCCAAAATAATTATCCTACATGAAAGTCAAATGTATATTATCTCATTAAAAAAACACAAAACAAAACGAAGTTATAATTAATTTAACTGTTCAGACTACAATTAATTTGGGCTAAGGTTGTGGTTGGCTAAGGACCCGGATTGCACAGATTACAGATGAAGAAGATGTCTCTTTATGAAGCCATCCCCTGTAGTGGAAAAACCAGTAAAGCTTTTATTCACACTGAAGTAGGGCTGTAGCACCTGGATGCTTTTCTGTTTTTTTTTTTTAATGCGTATATGTGAGTGGTTTAATAGGAGATTTCACCTCTGTACAGAAATGTCCTGCCTTGATTTCAATTAACATCCAAGATTTACAGTCAAGAAAAAACTATTATAATTTTTATTACAGTGTGTTGTTAACAACCCTCACCCCCCAAAAAAAAAATTAATTGTATATTTATTTGGCACAGATTGCTCCAGGAAAAAAATAAATAATTGTGTAGCTCTATTTTGGCCCAGGAAAGCACAGAAAAACAGTGAAGGGATGGCCCCTCCCTATCTTCATTACATGGCCTTGAGTGTTCCTGGCACCTGGTACTGCCTCAGCACCCAAGAGACCAGCACCATCATCTGCATTTAGAGAGCAATAGATGTTCAGGATCAGTAGCACCTCTCAGGAAGCTGTGTCACCTTGCAGTGCTCACGATATTTTTCATGAGACTCAGCACTGAAAATACACCTGAAGCTCACAATCAGTTTGGAGATGCAGGTGTTCACACGGATTTTTATGATCAATTTGTTTGTGCTAAGCAGTAAGGAGGATTGATGTCAACTTAACTGGTGTGCAAGGCAGTGACAAGCTCAAATACAGGCTGGGCAGAGAATGGATGGACAGCAGCTCTGAGGAGAAGGACTTGGGGGTGTTGCTGGATGAGAAGCTCCACACCAGCCAGCAATGTGTGCTGGCAGTCCAGAAAGCCAAATGTGTCCTCACCACCAGTGTGGGCAGCAGGGTGAGGGAGGGGATTCTGCCCCTCCACTACTCTGTGAGAGTCAGTCTGAGTCTGCATCCAGCTCTGGGGCCTCCAGCACAGAGGGAAGGACATGGACCTGCTGGAATGGGTCCAGAGGAAGCCACAAAGTGAATCACAGGGCTGGAGCTCCTCTCCTGTGGATACAGGCTGAGAGAGCTGGATTTGTTCATCCTGGAGAAAAGAGGGTTCTGTGGAGACTTTAGAGCTCCTAAATGTGCTCCAGGAGAGCCAGAGAGGGACATCTGACAAGGGCATGGAGTGACAGAACACAGGGCAATGGCTTTAAACTGAAAGAGGGCAGGTTTAGATTAGGCATTGGGAAGAAAATCTTTACTGTGAGGGTGATGAGGCACTCACACAGGTTATCCAGACAAGCTGTGGATGCCCCATTTCTGGACATGTTCAAGGCCATGTTGGATGGAGTTTCGTGCAACTTCATCTAGTGGGTGACATCCCTGCCCATGACAAGGGGACTGAAACAAGATAATCTTCAAGGATCCTTCCAACCCAAACCATGCTGTGATTTTATGATTTTATGTGATGTGGTACTCCTGATTATTTTTGTAGAGTTTTTTTTGTTTTGGGTGTTTTTTTTTTTAATAGCTAATAACTAACTTTTAGCTATAGAGACAAAATAATGACATTTAAAAATATAAGCTACTTCTGTGTTGATCTCTTATCCTAATGGGCTCCGCTTTCATATTTTGGACAATGCAAGCTCTAACAGTAATTATCTGCTCATTTCCATGGACATACTTTACAAAATCTTTCTTTGGTTGCTTTTTCTTGTGCAGTATGAGAGAATCTTTTCCAAGAACATTCGTAGCACAGTAAATCAACAATATTGCCTCACATAGCCTGCATTTTCAAATTTTGTCAGTCAGTTGCTTGGTGAATAATATCATCTGTGCTTCATAGCTGTGAAATTGAAGCAGAAATAAACATTTGAAATATTCCCTAGTTTGGGTAAATGTTATTATTCATCTATTAAACAAAAAGTGCAAATGTTGCAAATGAAACAGGAGATACTAAGTGAAGATTTGGCATTGACCCAAACACTCTCCCCATATCTCCCCACTGCAAAATGGAAACGAGAAGGAACCCAAAAGTTCCCTCAGGCTAAAGAAAAACAGAGGGATTTCTTATCTTTTTTCTTTTCTTTTTAAGTTGAAATGGGACAAAAAGAGAGTCATTCCAAATCCCCTTTCTGACATATCAGATAAGCAGTGGAGCTCACAGTGGCTGTATCTTGTTCAGGGCAGCAGTTTTGCTCTCTAACAGGGATGATGAGCTCTTGCATTACTGAAGTAGTGACATATTTATGCTCTTCTCACCTGTATGAGGGCAGCTTGTCAGAAAGCTCCCAAACCCTCCCTGTACCAGCCTCTGCAGGTCTCACCCCAGAGCTGGTGCAGCTCCATCCACTTAGACCTGGTCAACAGCCTATTTGTCTAAAAGGTTATAATATCAGCAGGTTCAGCCGGAAATGTACAGGTTTACAGTCTTTGGCCTTGCAGAAAGCACAAAAAAGAAGGAACAGAGGATCTATGGGGCTACCTCACAGTTTTATATCTATATTCTGTCCAAAAGTTAGTGTTCCACAGTCTTTTGGCTTGATGCTCCCTGCAGACAGTCCTGTCGAGGGGGTGAGGATGTTCTCTTCAGAGTCTGCCTGGAACCTCAGGAGACCAGTTGGCCCCATCTTCAGCAACATTTTGTACCATTTTGCAAAACGAACGTGCACCGAAATCAAACATCTCAGCTTTACCATCTCTGGAATTCATTAATTATGTAAGTACACAGACAGTTCCTCCTGCTGTTACCACCTGCTGTTCCAGTCTTAGGGCAAACCACATTGCCCATAAGAGACAGCAGGGAGTAAGGAGGGAGAAGGATTTTTAGTCACTGTCATATCTCTCTGAAGTTCCTTTCTACAGGAGCTGCAGGTGGGAAGAGTAACAGTGAGAATATCAGTTTATTTAGACAGAGTTGTTCTAGGTGAAAACATTCACAAACTCCTGGTGTTTAGCATTAAACAGGCTTCTGCAACATGACCTCTATACCTCAGGAGCAACACAAACATTAGTGAAGAATGAATAATTCTCAGAAAATCCTTGTCAAGGTCTTTCATCTTCAAGTTTCCTTGCAGCCAGGGAAATGGAACAACGGAGGCCGAGGTGCTCAACAACCAGCAGACTTCAGGTCTTTATTTCAAAGGGGAGGAACTGAGTATCCAAAACAAGGTGCCCTCACTCCTAGCAAGATCTTTTCTTCTTTAGCAGCACTTGACAGCCTGCATGTCTAAGCTGACTGCAGCTGTGCCCTGTCCTGTTAAGTGTGGGGCAGGCATGATCCTTGCTGCTGAGATGGGGATTTGCCACAACACTTTGTGGTATCTGGGAATGGGACCTAGTCACAGGCTTAGTTAAATTAGAGGAGCTATTGTATATGGTTATGCATATCTGTGTATATTAGACAAACTGTTTCTGTAAATAAAAGCTCTCAGCTGCCAGGTTGTGGTGCTTCATGAATCACAAATGACACAGCTGTGAGATCATGACTTTGTTTGGATGATCATCCTTTCCAGAGTTTGATAGTTCGAGCTGCAACAGACAAGCAGAAGCCTTACAGTACAGGGATATTGTAGAACCTGAAAACCAGTGTAGGGCACAGCAACCTGGCCACCTGCCTGGGGCCAGACCTGCTGAGCCCAGTCAGCAGGAGAAGGCTCCCATTGGAGGCTGTGATGGAGTTGACAGAGAAGGTGACACTGTTTGGGGCAGCCAGCTGCAGCCTCCCTGGCCCACCAGAGCTTGGGTGCACACGAGTCCCTGGCACCCTCCTCTGTCCAAGAAATGCTGGTGTGGTGCCTGCCTGGCAAACCAGTCCTACACCACAGCCTGCTTCACAGCTTCTCAGGCATTCAGATTGAGACCAAGGCTGTGATTTGTGCAGGTGAAGGTGCTGGTGGAGTTTATGATTGAAAACTGTGTTGACACCTTAGAGGAGATGGCTGGCCTCTCCTGTCCATGAGCTGATGAGTCCCCTGTGCCCAGTGACAGGTACAAGAAG
This sequence comes from Neodrepanis coruscans, assembly GCA_013400695.1. Classification (NCBI taxonomy): domain Eukaryota; kingdom Metazoa; phylum Chordata; class Aves; order Passeriformes; family Philepittidae; genus Neodrepanis; species Neodrepanis coruscans. Next base: position 32,841 of record VYZS01008368.1, on the reverse strand, counting down.
GAACCAGAGGGTTCTCACAACCTGAGAACCAGAAACCCCAACACCAAGAGGACAACTAAGAAAGGGCTTTGGGTGGGGTTTGCTTCGGGACTTCTTGACTTGCAAGAAGCTGCTTTGCTGCACATGCTTGTGCTTTCTAGATGTGCATTTGGAAGAGCAAAGTGACCCAGCAGGCAGAACAGATGGAACTACCAAGCAAAAGACTGTCAGATACATCTGCGTCTCTGCCAGACATCCTCAAAGATATGTCAACTCCACAAATACTGGGACAAGGTATCTTGGGGAAGGAGGTACTTCCTGCTGTGCCTCTGCTGACAGCTCCTCTCTTGTAATTACAGGGTTCCTCCTGCCCCGGCAATGACACATTGTCACCCCAAATGGAAGCTGGTTTCCCAAATGAATTAGGCATGTGTCCAATCAAACTACAAAATATCTCTGGAAAAACAGAGGAGCAGCTAATGACTTCAGAGGGCTTTTGCTCTGCTTCATCCCAGCTTCATGCAGTCTATTTTGGGGTGGGTCCAATTTGTAAAATGTGGACAATGCAAACCAGCATCTTCTCTGTAGATCTGAGCTGGTGATTTGGCAATCACTTACTCCTCCAGGCTGTCTCTTGCCACCTGTTAACTCCAAACTGTCTGGTTTAGGCACCTCCAGACTTGCCTCCAACAACCCCCGAGAGTGTGGCAGACTCCCTGGTACCTGTGGAACAGCAGATGAGCCTTTCAGAGGAAAGGAGGTAAAATGAGCTCTCTTTGGTTAAAAATAAGAACAGACTTTCATGGATTCCTGGACCTGGTGCTTATCAAAATGGGTATGTGGGGGCAGCCTGAGCTGTAGGGACAATGCCCTGGGTGAGCTCCTGATCTCGAGGAACATGAGCCTGGCAAGGAGGTGGGTCAGGACCCTGGACTTCAGCAGAATGAACCTTGAGCTGTTTAAAGAATTACTGGATGAGACCCCCTAGGATCTGTCCTTAGGAATATAGGAGCTGATTACAGTTGGCAAATTTTTAAGGCCACTTTTCTTAGAGCACAAGGGCTCTCCATTCTGATGTGTGAGCAATCAAGCAAGGCAAGCAGGAAATCATCACAGATAAGCAAGGATTTGCTCCTCAAACTGAGTTAAAAAAGAGATGTACAGCCAAAGGGAGCAAGGCCATGTGGCCTGGGGAGAGAATAGAGATACTGTTTGGATGTGTAGGGATAGGATCAGGAAAGCCAAGACATAGATGGAAAGGTAGCTGTTAAGGGATATGAAGAGTAACAAGAAGGGATTCAGGATATCAGTCAGAAAAGAAAGGCCAAGGGGAGTGTACTCCTCTGATAAACAAGAAGGGAGAACTGGTAATAACAGATATGGAGAAAGTTTAGGTACTCAGCAAATTCTTTGCCTCAGAATTCACTGACCATCAGACTTCTCACATCTTTTGAGTCCCTGAGGCTTCAGGTGGGGACTGGGGCAATGAAATCTCTCTCACTGTCATCAAAGCGCAGGTTCAAGAGCATCTGATGGAAATGGATGGGTACAAGTCTATAGAACCCAAAGAGATGCAACCCAAAGTCCTAAAACGACTGAATGATGGTTGCCAGGACACTCTTCATCATACTTGAAAAGTCATAGCAGTCAAAGTCCCAAGTGACTAGAAAAAGGGAATAATTTCTCCCATTTTTAAAAAGGGGAGAAAAGGAGACCCAGGGAACTACAGACTGGTGAGCCTCACCTCTGTGCCTGGGAAGATCATAGAGCAGATGCTCATGGAAGAAGTGTCAAGGCACATGCAAGACAAAGAGGTGATCCAAGACAGCAAGCACAGCTTCATTGAGGGCAGATTTTGTCTGACTAAAGAGGTGGCCTTCTGTGGTGGAGTGACTACAAAATCTACAAGGGAAGACTGACCAGAGTTTTCTACCTAAACTTCTGTAAGGCCTTTGACAGGGTCTCACATGACATCCTTATGTCCAAATTAGAGGTTCATGGATTTGAAGGGTGGACTCTTTGGTGGATAAGGAATTGGCTGGGTGGGTGCAGCCACAGATATCCAGGTGGAGGCTGGTGACTGAGTGGACTCTGTCTTGGAACCAGTGCTCTCTACCACCTTTATCAAAGACATGGTGTCGTGGGGTGAAAACGAAAGTGAAAATAAAACGTGCCTTTTTTCCTACTGTGTGGGGTCCGGGGGCCGGTGGTGCGGGGCTGTGAGCGGCGCCCGCACCAGTTCGGTGGTCCCCTTCCCCTGTTGTGCCGCGCGGGACAGTGTGGCTGCCCTTGGGGCTCGGCACTGCCCAGCGCTGCTCGGCCCAGCGGTGCCAGCCCCAGCGCNTTTTTTTTTTTTTTCCCTTGTGGGTTTTTTTTCTTTCCCCTGGGAGCGAGTGGTCTGGCTATTATCTGTGGCTATTGCCCGGTTTCCAAGACCACATCTCTTTCATCAGCACTAAATCCCTCCCTGGGCTATCGGGAAGAGAGGGGGGCGCGTGTGGTTTCTAATTTTCTTGAGTGTTTCTCCTTCAGTCAAAGCCGGGCAGAAGCTCGCGCTGCTAGGGGGGTCCTCAGACCGGCCACGTGCTTCCTCTAATTACCCCGGCGTCTCTCCAGGGGGCCCAGAGAGAGACCAGCACTATTTCCAGAGCATCCTCATCCCAAAACGGGCCTTGGGAAACTTAATTTGTTTGTTTGTTGCACTTTATTTGTCGGGTTTTGTGTGTGCACGAAAATAAACTGTGATATTTTTGTGTTCTCTTCATTTTGGGGTGTGTTTGTGGCTTCTCTCAGAATCTCTTGTCCAAAATCGCTAAATTTGTGGTAAAACCACGACACATGGACAGAAAAGTAAGCTTGTCCTTAGACACTAACTGGAGATCAAACATGATTATGTAGCTTGTATGTGTGTTCTCCTCACCCAGTTCAACCAGCTCTCTTTACAATTGCTTGCAAACTCCTGTGTCAAACTGATTGGGAATTATTTTAGTTTTGCTACAGTATCAAGAATACTAAATTTTTATAATACAGGAAAATTCTTGTTCTTGCTCTTTTCTGTCAGTGATATTTTTTTCCCCCAATATGAAAAAAATTAGACCCTTAATGCTAATCTAATTTGATTTTTTCTAAATAGACCATCTTTTATGCCAACCAATCTGGCCTTTTGGCAGCATTTTTCCTTACAACTGCAATACTATTTATAAACAAAGAGACACTAAAACTAGTTACCAAAATAATACCTAGTGATAATCAGTCAGTTTATAAATGTGCAAACTCTAGACCAATAAAAGATGATTTGTCCTTACTTTTATTGGTATCAATTTAGAAAAAGCATAAAAGCACCTTACTATTTATGGATTAAATCAAGCTTTTATTTTTCATTTGGAGACCTAACATTCAGAAATGTCACCTTCTTATTGAATACTTTTTATATAAAAAATACATCAAATTTGTACCGGTCCCTCTCAGTGGTTTCAGAGTTGAGGTATTTAGTGCAAATGTGAAATTAAAATTTAAAGACAAAACCAAAACAAAACAGCAAAACAACAAAAATTCCAAAACGTATTGTGAAAATTAAAAAAAAATTACATAGTGCTGTGAATTTCCATCGCTATCCTCTGCAGAGGGAACAATTGCCAGACTGAATTCCAGCAGAAGTGGTGCTTAGAGAATCATGTTGTCCATACCATCTATCCATCAGATCATAGTAGCAAATTTTTACTATATTGGACTGATGCTGGAAAATCCTTGAAATACCAAATTCTTCATAGTTTTGCAAAAATAGGCTGTTCAGTAGAAGGACCTCAATTAACTCCTTCAGAGATGACAGTTTTAACCAGAACCCTCCTATGACTATTATTATATACTCAGGGACTGAATCAAGAAATAGTTATTCAATGGCTTCTGCTCTTAAAAACAAACTACTTACAAGGACACTTCCATCCATGTCCTTTTATCACATGCCATTTCTTACATCACATATGGAATTACCACCCAGCTCCTAAGCTCCTTTGGATGCTCCTAAGCATCCAAACACTTTTTGAGAGAGGACTGTCCTCCTGGAATAAATAATATAAAAGTGTGAGATAATGAAAAATAATGCAAGGCTAAAATTAAGTGATTTTTTATGTTACAGTGAAAGCAGTAAGGACAACATTCAAACACATGAAAAACATCCAGTTACCACATAGAGATCATCCTCACTTTCTGCCTTGATACTTGCCTCTGTAGTTAGAGGTATGCAGACAGCAAAAGAGACTGAGAAAATTGCAGTGAAATCATAATAGGAAGGAAAATAAAAATCAGGAAAATAAAGAAAAAGGAAACAGATGACTGAAAGTATAGTTCTGAACTGGAGCCGTGGATTTTTGTAAACCAAAATTATATTTTTAAATATGAAATGGCCATCCAATGGCCACCTGTCAGACGTTTAACATCTGCATAAGGAAAGCTAATTTACAATGTGCTCTATCTTTTAATTCTGGAAAAGTCCATTTTTACAAAAAGGGTTAGAAAGTAACAAAACAGGGAACTTACTCCTGATGAAGTTCTATTTATGACTCATTGAGACTTTACAACTTTTCTAGGTGAATAACTGGTTTTGTTATGCATATAGTCTATGGGAGATATTTGTATATCTAGGTATAGTCTTTGTTCTTTTATTTTCTCTTCTTAAAATGGACATTAACTCACATGTTTTGCTGACATTAGTAGATCATTTTTATTTACCTTTGATAAGAAATTCTATCTGCACTGCTGTTACAGGTCGTTAGTAACAAAAAGCAGAAACATGTTTTCAGTAACAAAAACTAGAAACTTACACATTACTGAACAAAAGTGTGGGCAGGCAAAGGGCAGAGCTCCTACAGGAGCACATTAAGCAGTTTGAGGCACTTCTCCCTGTAGAATTCACGTGCTGGGTCACTCAGTCTTAAGTGCTTATCCAGGGATCATAAAGTGGATTAAAACAACCTGGAACTTTCAAAACATGCTGAGTATATGCCATCCCTTCCCTCACCCTAAATACCAGCAGCATCTCTGGACAGGGTGGTCCCACACCTCTCTGACCACCCTGAGGACGAGGACACCCAGGCAGCAGAGACTGATGGAAGGGTTTGGTCAGTGTATGTGGCCAGGCTGTCCCAGAAGAGATCTTTCTACCACTTCCCCATTCCCTGTGCTGTTTGCTCCATGCCCACCTCTTCCTGCAGCTCAGCCTCAGCACAAACCCAAGCCAACAAGTCTTGGCAAAAGGAACCAGGACAGACTGGGAGGGAATGATGTTCCTCTGTGTGATGTGGTGGTCTGTGTCCACCTCGTGGCAATGGCTTCCATTTCTAAAACAGCAGAAACAACATATAAACTATTTTTTTCATCCTTTGATCTGCATTCTAATGTAATTAGTAACACTTGTTAAATTCTGCATCTACAGTTGGGGATTTTCACCAATGTGAGTAAGTGAGTACATAGTGCTTTCAGCCCTTCACCTCTGCAGCAGTCTGGGGCATGTAGGCAGCAGAAGGGTCTGTTCCTTGAGGTACTGGACCTTGTTCCCTTCACTATGAAGGCAGCAAGCTTGTACTTGTGTGGGATATCCAGAATTTGTCCTGGCAATCCATGTCTCACCCTCAGTTAGCAGCTTTCCATAGCTCATTGGTTGCCTGCACAGCTCTGCTCTACCACAAACTGGGTCTGGTTCAAATTTAAAAAGTGACATTTTCCTTTCTCCTTCTCCTCCTGGTAGATCATTTCCCACCTCTTCCATATTTTTGTTTCAATTGTGCTGACATTATTTGATCTGATACACCAGGACTAGGAAAAAAGAAGTAGTTAAAGTAGATTTTAATAAATGGTCAGGAGTGGATAATGTGTTTGAGAACATTCATCAAAAACTGTGACAAGAAAACTCAGAATCATATCTGGTGTCTATTTTATCATTGGAGGCTGCCAGTATATTCAAAAACTGCTTTAATGATGCCTGGGAAATGCCAAAGCAATGGGACCAGCTACCATTCCTGGTGACATGAAACAGTCTGTGGTAGAAAATGACATCAAGGGACATGTGGATGAACAGAGACTGATGGAAGGTGTTGGACAGGCTCCAGTGAAGTCCAGCATCACTGGCTTTTGGAGGAAGGGCAGTAGGTATGCCAATAAAGGGGTCGTGTGGGCATAATAATCCTCTTGCATTTTCAAAAAGCCTTTGAGGAGCTTTTTGCAAAGCTTATTAAACTTTGTAAAGAAAATAAGTTGCCACAAGATTGGATGAGAGGTTGGGTTTGGAGCTGAAAGCTGGTGTAAGAAGAGGAAGTGAAGGACAAGGCTTAGTGGTCGCTCTCCAAGAGAGAAGAGATTTGTGCAGTCAGGAAATAATTCAGACCAGAAGGGACCTCTGGAGGTCATCTAACCCAGCCTCCACTCCAAGCACATCTAACGGGCTCAGGTTGTGCAAGGACTGCTTCAGTGAAGCTTTGAATATCTCCAACGATGACCATTCTACAACTTGATACAAAAGCCTTGGAATTTGGCTGTTTTTTTTCTTGACACCTCTACCTGTGGCCTCTAGAAAGCAGAAAACAGTGAAACCTGTTAGGCTGGAGGGACAGCAGACTCAGGCTGGAAGAGCTTGTGCCATCCCTGAAACAGGCTCTGATGTACAGTTGCTGATCTTTCACGTCCTTTCCAACACAAACCATTCTGTGATTCATGTAGGAACATTAAAAAAAAAGTGTTTCCAATTGCTTCCTACACACTTTTCTTCTGGCATGGTTATGCTGAAAATACACTGGTGGTCCTTAACATTGTCCCTCCATTCATGTCCTGCTTTGCCACACACAGACAGCTTTTGTTGTTTGGGATGTGGCAGATGGCTACAACAACAGAAAACCTCCTTTTTGTTTGCCAGTGCTTTGTCCAAGCTGGCAGATCCTGCAGCAGCTCTATCTAGCCTGGCCAAGCAGCAATAAAGCCAAGACTCTCTCACATTATTTTTTTTGCAATATTAGGATGAAGCAGCTCTATACAGTAAAGTGGATTTTTGTTATTTGGAATTATCTTTTGTCTTTGAAAAAAACAAAACAAGCCCTGGGTGGTTACCTCTCCTAGAACAATGTGGTTTCTCGTGCACCTAAAGCTGATCCCAGCAGCAGCAGCAGTGTGCAGTGTGCACTCAGACAATGAGCAGCCTTGGCAACAACTCTGACTTCAAGTGCATTAAATCTCCTCACTGACCTGAAAATATAGGCCAAGATAGTTCTGTGGGAATCAGTTCAAGAAAGGCTGCATCTTCCACAAGGTAAAAAATCCTCCTCCTTGACTTGTCTGCAATTAGCTCCTTGTACTGGAAAATATCACTCCCGTTTGTCATCAAGGATTGCATATTTGTTTTCAGAGCTTTGTATGAGGTACTGACTGGAAAGCTACAAGGGAAATGGTTTGAAACAGAACAAAAACCTTCCAGAGCAAACTGCACAAGACCGAATATGCGATTGTTTCCTGAACCCTGTCAAAGACTCCCTTATCTGCAGTTTAGTCGTTGTTTGTCAGCAGCAATGGGAAATGCCTCCTGGCTGAAACGTTTGCTGATCACAGGGTATTCAACTTTCAGATTGCCAAACAGGGAATAGTCAAGAAATCCTCCGTAATCCTCTCAGTTAAACAATCTTTTACGGCTTTCCCTTGCAGTGCCCGTGTAACTTGCACAATGCATCTGGGATAGGGGTGAGTGCCAAGCAACTCCTCTGTTTGTGATATTTATTATCCTGCCAAATTGAACTAATTTCCTTTCCTGTTTTGTTTTTATATTTGAAATGTATTACACAGCCCCTCAGCAGTGCAGGCAAAAACAGGGCCACGGACCTGCTTTCACAGGAGAACAGAGAGCATTCTCATCCAATTTTAATGCTTGCTTTTTAAATGTCATTTTCAATCTTCTGATTGCTGGGGCATTACTAAGGCAGTTCAGTATTTTAGTCTGTGAGCTTTAAGTGCTGTTCATCAGCTGAAATGAGGCCCACATCCACCACCTGCACACTTTGTCAGAACTCATACTTCTGTCAGCCCCAAACAGCTTCCAAGGTGGTTGAAGAATGGAGTGAGAGGAAAATAAGTGTTTTCTGTGACCCTCTGCCTTGGTTGCTACCCTTGCCCTTGGCACCCTTGGGCAGGACTAGGTCCACAGCAATGACTAAGCTATGTTAATTGGAGTTTGGGTTAATTAGGTCACTTCTTATTAGGACTGTCTTATTTACCAGCCCAGTTTTTCTTGGTGTTAAAACTCTCTAAGTGTGTACATGTCTCTGTGTGCATCTGTATATGTATCTATGATATGTATGGATACATATATTTAAAGATATGTGTATATAATCTGTGTATACATACTTTTGTATATGTATGCATGCACACATACATTTATTTATTTAGCTATACCAGATTATGCACATTGGTGTTGTAAAGAAATTTTCTCCCGAAGGTTTCTTCATTTTTTATGGCTCGACTGCTGCAAGTCCAAATATGAGGATTCCAAGGGATCTTCACTGACCCTCAAAAAGTACACCAATAGATACGGTTGCAAAATTTTTAGTGCTCTGACTAAGTGTGCTCACAAAAAGAACATTATACACCCAGTGTTTGAGGGTTTGGATGTGAAGGATAATACATCACAGTCAGAGGAGTCCAATGATCATCTAGGGAAAAAAGCAGTGATTGCCTACTTCGTTTAACTCATTTCAGAAGCATGGATTTGAACTTTATGCAGGGGGAAACAAAAATGTAACATCCATCTGTCATTCTTCTTTTAGTTTTCTAGGCAAAGCTAGAAAAGCAGAACTTGGAAAGGAATAAAATGTGTGAAAACAACAATTACCTGTTGTTTTGGTGTATGGTTTGTTTGGTTTTTTTCCAGTAGATCCTGTGCAATTTGTAACAAAAATAAAAATACAAATACTTCATTAGTATTCATTAGCAAATAGTTGTACTTAAAATTTTTTAAAATGGTCCTGCCAATCAGTACTATATTGCTATGAAACTTTGGCAGTGACATCAAATGACATCTCCTGCATTTGCCAATAGTGGAATAGTGCTTTTCTCAAAGTATGGGCTGTTTCAGGCAAAGCTCTATTAATTATTCTGCTGATAATCGTATCAAGTCTTGTTTTGAATGAGTTCTTGCCTGTGGGATTAACAGTAGCATGTGTTCACATAATAGAGAGTGTTGTTTATGCCTAAAATACCTTTACTCTGTTCTGTTATTTAAGTGTATATAGTATCTGACAGAGAACATGACATTTGGCACGTTTCTTGTGTAACCTGCTGTAGGTGACTCCGCCTTGGCAGGGTGGGGTTGGATTACATGATCTTCAGAAGTCCCTTGCAATCCAAACCATCCCGTGATACCGTGATTTGTGTTCTTGTCTAATTATAAATGAGAGGCCGTCCCTTTCGAAAACAACGCTTTAAATATCACATGAGAATGCTAAAAAAAAAAAAAAAAGAAAAGAAAAAAAAGAAAAAGTACACCAAGAAATTATCAGCCTAATATTGAAAAAAGAGGTAGTATTTAATACAGAGAAGGGGGAAAAAAAAAAAGAAGAGAAAAAAAAAAAAGAAAAGAAAAAAGAAAAAAAAAAGAAAAGAAAAAAAGAAAAGACAAAAAAAAAGAAGTATAAATACTTTAGGAGAGGATCTTCACACTGCTCTCTCCCCTTTGGCTGTGACAGTCCCAAGTCTCTCCTCTGCGGAGGAGTGGCAGCAGCTGCCTGGGGTGGGGGTGTCGCTCCTTTTCCCGGGGGGCAGCAGCAGAAGCGTGTCCTGCCAACGCCCCCAACCCACCCCGTGCAGGGTGCGACCCCGCTGTTCTCCAGCTCCTTGTTTTTTCTCTGCTGCGCTCACCTGGCCGCACCTGCTCTGTGCCTCTGCTCACTGACGTCAGGATGCGATGGCCGTGACCACCCGGCCACTCGCCCACTGAGCCACCACCAGGCTGCTCATCCTGCTGCTGCTGCTGCTGCTGCCATTCCCGATCCTGCTGCTCCTGCTGCTGCAGCTGCCGCAGCTGCAATCCATCTCCCCGGAACGGCCGGCACCCACCGAGTTATCCAGGCTGGGAATGCGGCAGGAGCTCCAGAGGTCACCGCGGGGAGTCTGAGCGTGGACACCCAACAAAAACCCAGCCGAGCCCGCTGGGGATTTGTAATGCAAGCAGCCTTTCCAGGTTTCTTTTCCGCTTTGCTCTCGCCCTGCCGGTTGGATTTGAGATCATGTATGTGTTTTGCTGTTGATTACAGGAGGGTGTTAAAATCTAGGGAGGGAAGAGGATTCGGAAGGATTACTATGTTCGTTTTGATTTAAGGGGATTTTTATTTTCTTTCCCCTTGCCCTTGCCCTTCATCTTTGCTAACACAAATGTATTATTTTTATTTTAGGTCGGTTAACATTGTAGCTTTCGGGAATGAAAGAGATGGTTTTTCCGAGGACAATCAGCAGCCCAGCCTGATCTGGAGCTACCTCGGGAGAAGTGCTCTCATTTCCCAGATCGACAGCAGCTTGTCTGCCAGTCACGTTGGAAACCCAGTTTTCACCGAGTATCAAGCCTGCGTGTTTGGAAATGTCAGACTGGTGGTGCACGACTGTCCTGTCTGGGTAAGAGATTGGTCTCAGTCTTTTTAACTGCAATTGAACACCGTAACACATTTTAGTAAAAATAAAATATATCCCAATTTTAAATAATTTTCATAATTGTGGGATTTCATATTTTAATTATTACAAATAGTAAAAAAAACCCCAACATTTAATCAGACAAATCCTGCAAAATCTCAAAGGTGTTACTGAAAGTTTCCCATTAACAAGCCCCTGCCCATCTACAAATAGTAAAAAAAACCCCTTCAACTATGTTCAGTGACAATTTTATTGACGATAATCCAGAAGTAAACAAGAATGCCCTCTGTATGACTCTGAATCACAAAGTCTCTCTCACAGTATTTGTAAACAGTAATTTTTTTTTTTTTCTGTAAAAATGCAAAGGCAGTAAGTTTTCCAGCTCTGGCAAATGACAGAGTAAAAGATTTAATATATTGCAAAATACAATGCAGGGAACAATTTTACTTCTCTTACAAAGAATAATCATATCTTAACATTATTACCCTTATCTGATGGTAAATAAAAAAAGATTTTGGCACTGTTTCAAGTAGTCAGCACTTTTGTTAGTAAGTGAGATAACTTAGCTATGAGTATGAGCAGATCAATGATTGTGTAAGAAATGATACTGATAATCTAAATTAAAACATTTTTAATGACTACTTAGTAGCCTTAAAAAAAAATTCAGCTTAGCAGCTTTTAGAAATTAAAATAATCAGTTTCAGCTCCATAATTCTATCCTTGGGGTGATTTTCGTACTCCTGTATAGTGAAACCTTTTTTGGGATCTGCAGGAATCACAACAGCTCCACAAAACACACAATCGGAAGCTGGCAATCTTGAAACTAAACAATACAGTTCAGCCATCCTTCTGTTCTCTCTTTCTTTTCTGCCAGCAGCAATTGCAGACACCAGTTCAGATGGACTGGGGGATCCTGTTTCTAATCTGTGAAGCTGCATGTGACCTGCACGTGCAGTTTGTCGGAGTCACTGGAGCGCAGCAATGAGTTAAATCTCCTGAATATAAATTAAGGTTGTAGGACTTCAAAGGCAGTTGCAGAGGAATGGAGGATAGTAAGGGAGGTGGGAAGGCACTTGGGTATACCTGGAGAAGGGGGAAGAAAGGACCTAGATGGGAGATGCAGTTGATGTGTCTTTATGATGGTTTTTTAATTGTGTTTGCTCTTCTTCAAAACAAGGATCTTCATCTCCTCATAATTTTGCCCTTCAAAAGCTGGCTTGTTATTGTCTGAGTCATTGCATTTCTGAGGCCTCAGGTTTTTTTCCTTTATCAGCTAAAGGAGGCAGGAGACATATTATTAGGAGTGTTGAGGACAAATTGGCATTTTTCTTGTAGTAGAAGACATCACAGACAGCAGGACTGGACTCTGCAGGAGGTTACTTGTCATGCAGTAAGCAGTGTCCTGCAGAACAGGACTATTTTCAATAGTCTGAATGCTTGAGGTTTGCAATATCACAGCAGCTCTTTCAGGGCTGTTCCTCTAGTAGCCCAGGGAAACACAATCCAAAATGTTGACAGATGTCTCAAGTCATATTCTGAATGGAAAAGGATCCTTGGTGTATGTCATCAAACCACAGAGGGGGTAGTGTGGTGGGGCTGTGCATTATTTCCATGTCTGTCATCTGAGCATAACACAAAGGCAGATTTGCATTTTACCTGAGATTGGTATATCATCTAGATAGAATCCATCTGATTAAGGCGAGCCAGTTCTAGACATAAACTTGGCAACTGAGTACAGTGATATCTGTGAGGCTGAAAACTCAAGGGTGTCCAGCTGCCCTTTGTCCTCCCCAGCCATCAGTCTGGAAAGGCAGCATGGATGTAAGTTTACCAAGGAGAAGCTCCTCAGTGCATGGGAGGTTTCTTTTGTGTGTCAGATTGTGGTACAGGGTGTGTTTGCCCCAGTTCCAATCTGCTGCTGCACGTGTCTGTCAGCCCAGCAGGGGATTTCTGAAGAAGATACTTCCATCTGAGCTGCAGATTACTTATCTGAATAAGTTCAGGGGACTAGTAAATTATGGAGAGCACACCCCTAAAATCTGGCTTGCTCCAGACCTTTTGAATTGCAGACACCTTGAAAAAATGAGGAGATCTCTGCTATGTGGTGTGGAGAGCATCACTGAGAGGAGGGTTCTCTTAGTGGACACTGCTCCTATAAATGGATCCTAAAGAGGGATGAGCTTTCCAATACTCCCAATTCAACTCCCAGAGAAATCCCAGTATGGCCAAGTGCCCTTGTCCCCACAAAGAGTGTTTGCTGTTGCTGCTGCCTCAGATCAAGGGCTCGGCTGGGTGGACATGGGGACATTTACGAGCAGCTTTTAATAAGAGCGTGGGCATTGCAAGGGCACTTGTGTGAGGAATTTCACCGCCGTTCCATAAAGGCATTCATAAATCATTTTTAACAAAGAAGTATTGTTGTGTCGAGGGACCATGTGATTTTGTAGGAAAATCACGTCTTCAAGGCCTCTGAAAGCTTTATTTTCAATATTAAATCTTGAGAAGTATGATTTAATAAAGGAAAAAATACATTATGAGACACATAGAATGGAGGCATTCAAGGAAAGTGTGAAGCTTTTTCCTAGTAAGTCCTGAGAGGAATAGGAAGAGAAGTACAATTGTAATTAGTAAGGTCATATTATAATAACCTTCGCTTAATAACCTTGGCCGTGCAGTTACTTTTTCCTTTTGTCACTGTCTGACTTGGGAAATGGACTTTGCCAAGAGCAGGAGGGATGATGAGGAGTAGCTGCTACGTGAATTTCACAGGTGGAGCCTGAAATCAAGGTTATTCTTGAATCTGAACTGTTAGTCATCATCTGAAGAAATTCCCTCTGTCATTTTTGTATGAAGGGTTCTCTAAAAGTGATATTGAAGGAGGCTCCAGATACTCTGTCTCAGTGATGCCTTGTGCAAATAAGCCATTGTTGGAGAGGTTTTTGGAGGATTTCCCAGCACAGAGCAGCAATCTGAGCAGTCTATGCTATGCTTGTTGCAAAACGAAAATTGATGGAACAAGACCTCTGAAAACATGTCTTTCTTCTCTGTCTCTTTAAATACAACATCAGTCTTCAAAAAGGGGCTTTGAGGGATGTTAAACCAAGTATGTGAGGGCGCACAGAAACTGCACAACAGTAGCAAGAAATTGGATGTCCTGAGATGTTGAGCTGGCACATTCTGCAATTTTCACTTCATGATGTACCCAGGGATGACCCTTACCCTGCAAAAGTGGGGTCCACCCCAAGCAGAACTTCACAAAATTCAGTAAAATCCTTCTTGATATGATTAACAGAGACACATGGAGGTGCCACAGTGCACAGATCTCCACAAAGGTGCTGCAACACGCAGCTATGTGCACTTGGAAAGCTGTGACAGTTCCTATGGGCTTTCTTTCTCTTAACAGTTAAACGAGGTACATTTGCATACCTGTTTGTGTGTTTCCAGTAAGCATTTTTTTTTTTTTAGTTTTTCTCATATCTGAAGAGACAGAAATACAGCAAATTTGGCTCAATACAAAAAGGGTGAGGGAATCATATGAGGCAATGGCTGTATTTTGTTTTTATTGTTTTGTTTTCCAGAATAGAACTGCTTTTCCTATAAGTACTATTTCCACTAGGAAAAAAACAAAAATTCTGTCTTTTTTTTCTATGTTGTATTGAGCTCTTAAGCCACTCTTCTGTTATACAGAGGAGCAGGCTCATGCAGGTAAACACAATTCTACATCAATGTATTATGTTGAGATTTCCATTAACAAGTAACAAGGAATAGGATGAGATGAAACAGCCTAAGTTTGAACCAGAGGAGGTTTAGATTGGATATTAGGAGATCTTCTTCACAGAAGATTGTAAATCACTGAAACAAGCTGTCCAGGGCAGTGGTGGAGTCACCTGTAGGGATTTAAAAGACGTATAGATGTGGTGCTTAGAGACTTGATTTAGTGGTGGGTTTGGCAGTGCTGCATTAATGGTTGCCCTAAATGATCTTAGAGCTGTTTCTTTATGTGGACTTGGCTGTGTTCATATTGACCAAAACCTTAGAAATCTTACCAAAATCTTTCCTTTGTAACAAGAGATTTAGCTCCATTGTAGATCAGAAAGGGCTACGAACGATATACCAACATATCACTACCTGTAAAAAATACATACTAAATTCTTTGAGAAGTTTCCAAAAACACCTTATAATTCGTGCTTGAAGTTGTGGCAGAGTTATTGTGTATTTGTGCTCTACACTTTGCTTATGATACTGTTGGTTGTTTCTAAGCTTGTTGAGATGGGCAGGTGGAAAACTGGGATGAGCTTGAAGACAGTCAGCTAGAAGGAAATTGCAAAGGAACTTTCTGTCTGCCAACACAGAACAGCTAAATATTTTATGTTACTTTCTAATTTGTATTGTACTTTCCCCTTAAACCTTTGTTGTGCTAAATGTATACAATATGACTAAAAATTCTCTGTTGAGATTTTCATCATCTGAAATTTATCTAAACTGT
>VYZS01008365.1:0-15720 GCA_013400695.1 Neodrepanis coruscans | reverse complement strand
ACAGAGTGTGGAGGGGAGGGAGTGGTGAACAGTTGCTTTGAAAACGTGGGGTTCATGTGCTCTCTCAGGGTTGGTGGTGATTAGCAGAATTACTACAGGAACTCTTCCTTCCTGAAGAGTCTCTCCTTCCCTGAAACCGTGGTTGCTTGCACACAGTTTCAGTGTTCTGGGGAGCTGGAGACATCAGTTATTTATTATCTGAAAGAGGAGACTTTAACAACCATAACCCATCCTCAAGGATAAGAATTAGATCAAAGACATGAGACAAGTACTGTTGTTTTATTTTCTTTGTGCACCTCGTTTGTCACAAGGTATTAGGAAGTGTTTTGTGGCTTGTGATGCTGTTGTGAGAGATGTTCTCTAGGCTTTGTGTCTTCTGTGTTAGCCTGGGACTGTGCTGGTTTTGTTGGTAAAAACACTGTATTTTATGTATGTTTTTCCAGGTATTTCATCAGCAACTGCATTTGTATATTTGGTTGTTTTTTAAATTTGCTTACACTTCTGTCTCTGAATGTTGTCAGCCAGCCTGTCAGAACACAGTTTAATGGAGTAAAAGCACCCCCTTGTCCCTGGTGGTGACAGCTCTGTGGTTTCCCTTGCAGACGGTGGTGCTGCAGACCCTCCTGGGATACCTGTCCCTGGACAGCCTCCGCCGGCCCCTGCTGCTCAGGGTGAGGGTCACTGCTGTCACTGGTGAGGTGTCTGCTGGAGAACAGTCTGCTCTCTGCGTGTCTGTGGGGGGCACAATTCTGGTGCTTCTCTAAGACTCTTTGTTTGCTGTAGGCGAGAGTGAGGGAAGCCCTCCCATATCACAAGTGAACTGTGATATACAAATCAAAGCTTTCTGCATTGCTGGCACTAGTTTTTCATATTTAATTGGTAAACTATCTTTCAAGTAGCAAAACTAATGAGATCTGGATTCTGACAGATGTCCCATGTCCTCTGTCATCCCATTTGTGTGGCTGGGCAGATGGCAGTGAGGGATCAAGCTGATGGAGAGCTGTCTGTGTGCCACATGGTTGATGGTTCAGAATCTCTCTCATCTGCATTTTCTTCAGTGGGGATGGCAGAGATGTTCCTCTCCAAGTCAGCAGTGTGATGGAACTTCTATGAAATTTGTATATCTGCAAATCTCTACCATTTTGTCAATTTTTTTTTATAATGGTTACATGTTGTAAAATGATCTGGAAATTCTGGTGACTACTTAAAATTGGACTAAAACCAGATAAAACCATATGATATCATACTGGTTTTTGACAATAATACGTATTGCTTTGCATATACTATTTATCAGAAATAAACATTTATCACTTTTAAATGTAAAGCTCGATTGTATTTAACAGTGTCTGAAATGAAGATAGAATTTTCAGGTGGTCAAACATGGCATATTTTGGGCCCTGAAATACAAAGTTAGGTTTGTTTGTAGGGAGAGTAAAAATGTGCTTCAAAAAATTACTTCTGTGTGGAAAAGGTCCATTTCAGGCCAACCTGAATTCTCTGATTCAGGTGCTACAGGAGCTGCTGGAAACCTGGAGCAGCAGCAGTGCTGTGAAACATTCCCCCCCTGAGCAGCAGCTGTACATTAGCAAGGCCATCCTCATCTGTCTCTCCCACCTGAAGGAGACTGAAGTCCAGAGCTGCAGACAAGGTGAGGTCATGTGAGAAACAGGGCTTAGATTTATTTAGCAGAGGGTCTTACTATGAGTAGAAAAGCATCTTGCTTTGATCTGTGGATAATGGGAATTGTCACATCTTCACCTTGGCAGACAGCGTAACCTGCTGGAGTCTTCTTTAGGATATAATTCCAAGTGTGAGATGGAATTGGAGAAGCTTATCTTTGCCCTAAGGTTCTTACCTGAACAGTGGTTTAGGAACCCCAGAGTTTTGTCACAGGAAAACAAGGATTGACTCTGGGACTGGTGAGAGGAATTTATAGCCTTAACTTTGGAGCATGGTACAGCTCCAGAGGAGACAGGGAAGGTGTCTGAGGGGGAGAAAACTTGGTGTCTGTCCATGAGCAGTGATAGCAAGTCACTGGCACAGACCCCCTGTGTTGTGTTCACACAGTGTGTGGCACGCTGGGGTCATGGTCTAAAATCTCTGCTTCTGTTGCAATAAAAAAAGGGCTGTACGAGGTCTAGAGTTACATCTCTGTGTGTGTGTGTGGCTTATGGGGGGTGCAAAGGTTGACTTCAAAACTTGCTCATCTCTTTCATTCTAGAATTAATTGTTCTTTAGGTGAATAAGTGACCTGATATGTACTAACCATACTGTAGTTTTATAGTTGTTTTGTCTGACACCTGGTAAAAAGATAAGCTTTCTGAGATGAAGGATGTCAGCCTAACAGCAGTAAACCTGCCTGGTAAAGCTGGCAATCAGCATTCTCTGTGGGCTGAGAAGTCCCAGTGTTATCTGTCTGTTTGAACTTATTCAGGGGGTCAGAGAAATATCTCTCTCTGTGATTGTTGTACTGGTCAGAACTTGTAGCATCCTCAAAACACCACGTTTTATTTGAGTGCCTTTGAAGCACTAAAGATTGACTTGACTTACCCTCCTTTTTTGTTTCAGTGAAAAACAAAATATTCCAAATCTAGAATATATTGTAATGTTTTATTGACTTTGTACCCCGTGGAAAGGTGTGGGTTTGCTGTGCTGGTGCTGAAGGGCAGCACTGCCACTGCAGAGGGGGAAGTCACAGTTCATGGGCTCTTTCTAACCTTTGTGGGATGGTAAAGCTGCCCTGAGGGAAGCAGGTAAAGATGGATCATTGTTTCTGTCACTGTTGCATGTTATTTTTTTCAGAGCTGCTCACAAGCATGATGGAGGGTGTGAAATGCCACCTGGACAGCAGC
Source organism: Neodrepanis coruscans (assembly GCA_013400695.1). Classification (NCBI taxonomy): domain Eukaryota; kingdom Metazoa; phylum Chordata; class Aves; order Passeriformes; family Philepittidae; genus Neodrepanis; species Neodrepanis coruscans. The sequence goes on along the minus strand of VYZS01008365.1, from coordinate 12,868 downwards.
CTGCCCCAGCTGCGGCGGCTGGGAATGGTGGTGGCAGAGAGCATCAGCTCCAGGATAAACACTGAGGGGCCTGTCCTGAAGTTTGAGGTGAAGGTTTTAATGAAATTTATGACTTATTTCCTCTAAGCCCTGCATATCAAAGCATTAAACCACGTGACCCAGGGCATTATAGCACTTTTTTATCTGGAAATGAGGAGAGGCAGCAACACCTTCAAAAGGAGAGGTTCTCTTTTACAAAAGATAATTGTGTAGGAAATGGCCAGGTGGCTGAGAGTGATCTCAGGAGTGCAATCTGCTGGCAGAGTTCAGGGTAAATTGTTGGTAATAAAGGGGGTTTATAATAATGCATGAGGGAATCAGCATCTGACCTGTGGGAGTTCAAGAATTACAAACCTAGACCAGTAGTGAGCCTTCAGTCCCTGACACCGTGGGAAGACCTGCTCTGAGTTGGAATTTTCAAGACTGGCATGGAGATATGTATGCTCTTTTGTGACTTATCTGATTAAATCCCATTAATTCTTTAAAAGCCTGCAGCATCCCTCCTGTCACATTGCCATTTATTCAGTGTTTTAAAGATGGAAATAACATTCAGGCAAGCTGTGATCAGATACTACTGTGAAATATAGGGCCAAAGATTACATGTGCAGCACAAATCCAGTGCTGCTGGCAGCACAGGGATCAAAACAAATGGGCTTGGAGGGAGTTCATCTGCTCAAGATTCAGTTCATATACAGTACAAGGGTGAAATATTGAATGCTGGGCATATTTGCAATAAATGAGTGGAACAATGTTTATTCTGCCTGTCTAGTATGAAGAAGATGATGAAACAAGAGAATTGAAGTCCCTTCTGGTGCAGACTCCACTGTTGTGTGTTGTACCCAGCATTCCAGATGATAAGTAAGTTATTACTGCTGTTCGTGGCACCTTTTTGCCCTTCTCCGTGCCTTTCTTCAGCTGCAAACAAGAACTGTGTACAGTATTCAAGATGTTTTACATTTTCTTAAGCATTCTAATGCACCTTCTTCTTACAGTGTAGTGTAGTTACCTTAAGTTCATAATTCAAATGGTAGTATGTGTTAAAATTGTCTGTTTGATGACACTGTGGTGCAGGGGTCTCATGTGCCCCTGGGTGAAATCAAGTGGGGGTTTCTGTTTGCTTCTTGCAAGTCTGGCATTTGGGCCATGTGCCCCCAGTCCATCCATCTGTGACAAAAATCTGCTACATCTCTCAGGCTAAAGGGTGGCTCTTTGGTGCTCTGAATTTCCAGAGCATCTGCTGAGGCTCTTTGGAGCACTCAGGTTGATCAGCAGAGAAATGAAGCAGTTCATGTTATTAGCTGATGATGGTGTCCAGCACTCCAGGGAAGTATTAAAGATTTATTGCTCCTGTTTCAGGTGCATGACCTACATAGACAACTGTTAGAGACAGCTTTTGGGAGCAGAGAAATGAAAGGACAATGCCAAAGTTCACAGAAATAGAGACAGAAAAAATATCCTCAATTATTCTATTCATTGTACTAGCAATCGTTAATTTTTTTCCCCCATTTCTTGAATCATGGAATGAATTGGGTTGGAAATGACCTTAAAGCTCATCCCATTCCACCCTCTGATATGGGCAGGGACACCTTCCACCATCCTAGATTCTCCAGGCCCTGTCCAGCCTGACCTTGGACACTTCCAGGGATGGGGCAGCCATAACTTCCCTGGGGAACCTGTGCCAGGGCCTCCCTGTGAGGGCACAGGGAAGAATTTCTTCCTAATATTCAACCTAAACCTACCTTCAGTTCTGTTTCATTCACAGCTTCAAACTGTTGAAGGCCAGTGTAATTCAGTTATCACAGTCTCAGGTACTGGTTAGTGCAGGGCAACATAGCAAATGAGCCAGTTCGGTTTTTGTTACCCATTGCTCTTCTGTTAAGAGATTCTGCTTCTCTTCTCCCTTTGTCCCATTCTCCTTCTCAGGACTTTGTTCCTCGTGTCAGCCAAGCTGAGTGTGAGACTGCAGCAGGAATCTGCTGTGCTGTTCAGGAAGCAAGAGTTGGTGGGGTGGGTAGTTTCTTTCTGGTGAGTAAGGACTGTTACTGTATTCATTTGAAAACTTGTTCCTCGTGGCAGGAGTGAGAAAGCAGAAGCTGCACCGCCATTGGTACCAGAAAGTAACAAGAAATCCCAGACAGCAGCCCCTGTGATGCCAGATGAGGAGTCAGATGCTGAACTTGACAGGTATGGGGCAAAAAACTTGGAGAAAATGGAAAACACGTGGCAGATGTGGGGAGAAGAGAGCTATCACTACCTGCATTTCTTGGCAAATGTTGTGTTTCCTGACCTTGTTTTCAGTTGAATCGTTTGCAGTAGAGCAGGGCTTTGCATAGGAAATGCACACAAGTATGTTGGTCAATAAATTAAGCAAAGCCCACGTGGTGTGCAACCACTGTATTTATTCCATTTGACTTAGATACATGTTTCCTGGAAACTGGGTATGTGTTTACCCATGTTAATGGTGGACCTGCCTTATTCTGTCGCTATATTAAGAAATATGTCAATATGTGTGTCAATGTATAAAGAAATGTCAGGACTTAGCTTCTTGGTCACCTGACTCTTTCCTGCCTTCAACCAGGAGATCAAGTTCCAGATCTGGTCACAGAATTCTCTTTCCCGGAGTAATTCCTATAATTCCTAAGGAATTAGGAATGGCCTCTCAGGCCAGGCTTCAGCAGTGCTGCTGGGTGATGCAATAGTTGTGGGGTTGTGACAGTGTATGTGCTGGTTCTTCTTCTTTGTGTGGCTAACTGGGGAAAGCAAGAATGTCTTCCCCATATAAACTAACCCCTGCCTTTATTTCTTTTCCAGTGATGATGACCTCATCCCTTATGACATGTCAGAGGATAAAGAGCTGAAGGCTAAGGCTCCTGTGTATATCCGAGACTGTATTGAAGGTAGGGCATTTTGAGCTGAGTCTTTATTTGTTTCTCAGTGGGTTTGTGAGAGTGATCTCTGTGAAGCTGTAGCATTTTTGAGTAATTTCAGTTCAGTTCCTAATGCTGGTCATGCTGGGTCAGTGATCCCTGCCTGTACCAAGACAAATGATTGGCATCAGGAAGTTGGGGTGTATACCTAAGCACAGCCATTCTGTTAATAACTTCTGCTTGTCTTTTGATTACCTTCAGTTCTGACAGGATCTGAAGATGTGGACAAATGGGAGGCTACAGTCAAGGCTCTTGAGAGCTTGATTCGAAGGAATCCAGCAGCAACAAGAGAGGTGAAGTAGCAAGACCAGTAGTAGGTTACCAGTGGGCTGGAATACCAGAGGGCTGTTGTGAGGAGACTAAATGTGCCAGTGGAGCAGCAGGCCAGGCCAGTGTGTACTTGGATTTAAGGTGCACATTCCCAAGCTTTCAACTTGGGAAGGGAAATAGGAAGAAATTGCTTCGAAAGGGAGGCTGTAGAGCACAAAGGAAGCAAGAAGCAGCAAAGGTGCTGGCAGCACCATGGCATCCAACAGCTCCAGCACTCAAATGAAACCTGCTGCAAGTAGTGCTTGCTAGTGTGAGGGAGCTCCGTGCTTTGTCCTGGGGAGGAAAAACCTTAGAAATGCAGATTACAGGATTTTGAATTGAAATTCAATTTAGTTGTTACTCCCCAGCAAAAAGGGAGGTAAAATCAAACAGAATTTCCCTATTTGCTTGTACAAGCATAGTGTCTTCTGGAGGGAGTAGTTGGATTATACTAGTCAAGGTGAAAAGCTCAGGTGAGAGGAACCTGGGACAAGGTCACTGTGCAAAGAATGCTCACCACCCCTTGTTAGTGAACTCCTGAAGGTGGCAGAGACACAGGCTGAGAAAGAGAGGGGATGTAGTACTGTGCCCTTTAACCCATCAGCAGTAGTGACAAGTCATACTATATCATGATGCTCCAGTTCTCAAAAAAGCCCATATGAATGTGGACAAAGAATTGTCAGGTTTGTTCAGGGTTTTGAGAAATCTGTCTTGATGGCATTCAGCTTAATGTGTTTTCTCTCCCTCCTAAGTAATGGACATGCTGCTTATATGGAGCACCTCCTTGTCTTTTCTTAAACAGTAGAAATGGTGTGTAAATGCTTTGAGGGGGGAAAAAACCCACCATCAGGGATTTGATTTCTGTTTTCATACTTTTGAACAGGTTAGTGTGGAGCTGGCAAAAATATTATTGCATCTGGAAGAAAAGACCTGCATTGAAGGCTTTGTGGAGCTCCGTCAGAGAGCTCAAGTAGCTGTTTTAACTATGGATCCAATACCTGTGAGTCCCTTTTACTGCTTTACTTTTTCCAGTTAAGGCACAGGCAAAAATTGAAGCAGCTAAAGTTGCTTGGTGGTTTGACAGAGGCAGCTGTCAGTGTGGTAGAACAGGAAGTTCAGGTGTGACATTTCTGCAGCTGAAGAACCACAATGAATGACTGAAAAGAGAGGAAAGAGAAAACCGTGTCAGACTTGAGGAGCTGTTCAGAGGCTGTTGGTAAGAGTGTACCTGACAAGGCAGATTAGATAAGGATTTGTACTGGAGGGTTTCACATAGAGACAAGCTGAGGCACAGAGGGCTTCTGTAGAGAAAGACTTGGCTGATGATTGGAATCACAGAACTGTTTGGACAGGAAGAGACCTTTAAAGCCCATCTTGTTCCACCCCCTGCCACAGGCAGGGACACCTTCCACTATTCCAGGTGGCTCCAAGCCCCATCCAACATGGCCTTGGACATTTCCAGGGATGGGGCAGCCACAGCTTCTCTGGGTAACCTGTGCCAGGGTCTCACCACCCTCACAGAGAAGAATTTTCCCCTTCAGTCCAGTCTAGATCTATCATCTTCTGGTTTGACACCTTTAGCTGTCATCCTATCAGTGCAGGCCCTGTTAATAAGCCTCCCTCCACCTTTCTCATGACACTCTTTAAGTACTGAAAAGCCACAGAGAAGTCTCTTAGATGCCCTGACATTTGTTTGGATACCTGTGTATAGGAGATAGAGAAAAATGAGAGAGTCCTATTTGTCATTCACTTCCTTTGGGAGAATTTAGAAGTGGAGGTGTGTGAATTTCCCCTATTTACACAGCGTGTCTCTTCCCTTCTCTTGGAGGCTTGCTGTTACCTAACAGGAAGCAGGACCTGTGGAAAGAAATGCTTTTAGGGTTAGTGGGAAGGCTGCTTTCAGCCTGGATCTGTGCTCATTGTACCTTGATTTTTCTGTACAGGTCTCAAAGTACTTGACCTCCCAGTTCTACTCTCTGAACTACAGCCTCCGTCAGCGCATGGACATCCTCGATGTGAGTCTCTCACTTCCCACTTCCATTATGTCTGTTGCACTCGTGCTGAAGTGTAATGGGGTTACCTTCCATTCCTCCTGGTAGGAGGCAGAGGCATGGGGATCTCTTATTTGTGCCTGGCATTCCCCTCTTGTTTCTAACCCTACTACACTCCTTTACAGAGGGATCCCTCCCCACAGAATGCAGAACATGTGTTGGGCATTTGCCTGGGAGAAGCCACTGTTTCCTCCCATGTCATCAGTCTGTTTTATCTTCCCTTTCTGAGGCACAACAAATCTGCCTGTGATTCCTTCTACACCTATGTCTGAAGAAGGAGCCACTTCTCTGTTTCAGGGCTAAGTGACCAAGTTCTTGGTGCTGACCTTGGAGCCAGATGGTTGTTGAAGGTTGTTTCCCTCCTGTTCTTCGCTCTAGGCCTGTTGTGCCTTTCTTCCTTGTTGCTCCTATCAGTTTGGATGCAGCTGACTGTTGTTCCCTAGAGATTACGCCTCCTTAACTAAACCTCTCTATGTTTCATCTAGGTGTTGGTTTTGGCAGCTCAGGAACTGTCCTGTCCCAAATTCTGTGGGAAGACCAAGCATTCTGATGCCCAAAAGCCTTATATCCAGCTCCTTCCTGGCAGTGACAGCTCTAAGGACTGGAGAAGAATAGTTGATGAGAGGATCAAAAGCAAGACTCGGAGATTTGCTACGGTGAGGCCAGGGCAGAAATGAATTAATGTCAAATCTAGCAAAAGTAGACACTCAGAGCTGCTTTAGTTCTGTCTGGAAAGAGCAAAATACCTGCGAAAGTGGGCCAAATCCAATGGAAAGACACTGTAATTTCAACTGTAAATTTGATGGTGGCTGAATCTTTTGATGCAGGGTGCCAATTCTGTAGTCCTCTTCCTGCTTCGGAAATCCTGGAACTCCTTACCTGGCTTTGAGGGAGGTTCTTTGAGGGCCGTTCTCTGCTTGTTCTAAGCCTATCTGGCCACTGCAGGGAGCTGTGACTGCAGCTCACAGAGCCCAGGGCCTCCATTAGCTATCTCTGCACTGGACTGTCTCAGCCTTCCTATTTTCCAGGGACATAAATTTATGCCAGTTTCCTAGTTCCTAGAATTCACTTATGGTTCAGGCTGGAGAGTTTGCTTTCCAAAACTCCTTCACTCCCTTGCACGTTCTTGTTCCTTATGTCTAACCCTGCAGTGCTGAGTTATATTGTACTAAAATGTTGAGATGTGGAGAGGATCTGAAGTGGAAAGTGAGCAGTCGGGAAACTGGGAGCCATAGGTGTACAGGCAGTGGCTGATGATGGACTGGGTGCAGGGATTCTGTAATCTTGACAGTGTCCAGTGAAGTGGAAGAGCTGGGTGCTGCATCTTGTGTCTAGACTTCATTTTTCTCTTGGACAGGGTCAGTGTCACGTGGAAGTGGCTTCCGGCCCAAACGAGTTCAATTCTGTTGCTGGGCACTTCTTTTTTCCATTGATTCAGCACTTTGACAGGTGAGTGTGAACACCTTAGGATGTGGGTATGGCAGCTGCCAGAGTGAACCTTGCTGCTTGTTCTGCTTGCCTCAAAGCAGCAGGCTAAAGCCCAGGAGCTGTGCAGGAGCCCAGTGACCTCACACTGGTACCTGGGTCATTCACAGAGCTTAGAAAGTCTTGTGGGGCAGGAGTATGTACAACCCTGCAGAAATGAAGGACAACCTGTCACAGGCAAGTGATTTGGCAGTAACACACCAGTGGTCTTGGCTGAGCTTCCACTGTGGGAGGTTCACACAAACCACAGAGCTCAGACTGCTGTCCTGAACCAAAGTTAACTCTCTCTCAGGTTAGGCTTGTCACTTGCACTGGTCTTTGTGGCCACAGTATAGGACACAGGACATAGTCAGTCTCTTAAGTCTTTGCTAACCTAAAGAAGGCTGAGTAATTGATTTTATGATAATCAGGATTATTGTAATACTAGTTGTAAGGGTGTAGCAGTGGGGGCAGTTTTTGCCTGTTGGTAAAACATGTGATTATCTGCTGTAAGAGTAGAGGATATTGCTCTGGGAGATACTGGTCTGGGATAAAGGATGACAGCAAACAGCTGTGGGCTGTGTTAACCTGGTAGTGCCTGTATGATGACTGTTGTTTGTAGGGTCAGGCAGTTCTCCCTGCCTGACCCCAGAACTGACCCAAAGTCGCACTGATCAGCACTTCTCACTGCTGCACCACTCTGTGTCTTACACTTGCAGGCCTTTGACAACATTTGATCTCTTGGGGGAAGATCACTTAGTCCTTGGAAGACTGGTCCACACTTTAGCAGTCCTGATGTACTTGGCTGTCAACACTGTGGTAAGGAAGGGCAGAGAGTAGGGGAAACTTCCAGCCTGGGAATTTGAGGTGCCCTCTGGAAGAGCATTGTGCTCTGGGGCCTCCTGCACTGAGCTGGCAGCAGGTTGGAGTTGTGTGGGCTGAGACATTATGAAATGGGCTGGGAAAAATTGATCAGAAAAGAGACATTGGATTCAAGCCATCCCTGCACTATCTTTTGCTTCTTGTAGTAAAACTATCAACTTGGGGGAGGGTGGTGGGGGTGGGCAGTTGAGCACATCTTTTTACTTCACTGCCAAACTTTCCTCATCTGTAAAATAAATTTAATTGTAGCCCTAATCTTTACAAAATTTTTGTTCAAGGAGTGTTTGGGCAACTCTCAGTCACAGGGTGGGATTATTGGGGTGCATCCCCTCCATCTCAGAATGAGATACTGTGGCTCAATGAGCAATGTGTCTCCATGGGTGGTGTGGAGGGGAAGCTGTTCAGTGGTGCTGTCACAATCCTCTTTTGCAGGCAGTGACAGCAATGGGAAAGGCACTGCTGGAGTTTGCTTGGGCTTTGCGTTTCCACACGGACTCGTGAGTTACTATTGTTGTGTACTTTGATTTTTAAGGCTCAGCTGTGAGCCAGGCTCCAGTCACGGTTCTTTGTCCAAGACTAACACCTGACTCAGTGTCAGTGACTTAATGTATTGATTCTGTGCTCTCCTCCAGCTTGTGTTCTTACAGCTGAGTTTAATGCCAGACCAACACATGAACTTGGCTGTTGTCTTCTAGTGTGGTGGTACAGCCATTACCTACAGAAAGCTTGACAAATTTCCTGACCACTTGCCCATGTGATAGTTTCATCTGTGTTTACTCAGGGAGCTCAGAAAACTTTGGATTCAGGTCCCGCATTCAGCCTTGGAAAGGAGTTAAGACATGTAGCCAAAAGGCTGTAAACATCCAATTTCTGATTTGATATCAGACTTGTCCAGGACTCTGAATTATGCTGAACTCCTGCCCCACAGCATGGCAGGGGCTCTGGATGTGGGCACAGCACTAGCTGGTGCATGATTACACCCCTCATCAGTAGGAATATGGCAAAAGTTATCCTGTTATTTGGAGAGCCCTCGAGGTGAGGTGTTAAGACAGAGCTGCAGGCTCTCACCAGGTCACTCCTTCTCCACAGGTACGTGCGCCAGGGCCTTTTGTCCTGTATCTCTTCCCTGCTCCTCAGCGTCCCTGCAGAGCTGCTCCTGGCAGACATGACAGAGGAGCTGTTGGAGACTCAGTCCTGGCTGGGAGGTAAGACATGGTGGGGTACACCAGTGCATTTCTGGTGAGTCTTTGTGCAGCATCTCTTTAATTGTGAGGACAGCAGTGATGTCCTGGTGTTGTGCACCAGAGATTTGCATGATCAGCAAGTAGCAGAGCACCCTGGGTGCTGTAGGGGATAAAGTACCAAGGTGCCTCAGAGCTGTATATGGCATTTCAACCTCGACTGTCCACATGTGCCCACCAGAAAAATATCCAGAGGTATTCTGTGCCCTCTTTCTCTGTCTGAATGTCCAACCACCCCCCTTAAGGAGCTGCAGGAAGTATTGTCACATTGCCTGTTACACCCAGACAGTGACTTTGGCCAGAAGTGACACACAGGGCTTTTACAGCCTGTTTACACCATGGGCACAGGACAGGAGGGATAGTGCTGAAAACAGGAGGAAGAGGAGCGTGGCCCCATCTCTCACTTACTATTGCTAAGGGAAAGAACAAGCTACAGAAGATAGCAAGGGACTTTGAATGCTGCACCCAGTGCATCTGAGGTCAACACAAGCTGTGTCTGTGGGTTCTGGCAGGCTGGAGCTGCACAGATCAGCACTCAGGTACTGCAGTCAGCTCAAGGTAAAAGAGAAACTAATGATGAAGCCTCCACTGTGTTCTGAGGATGACTCTTACAACTCCCTGGTCTGGTTTCCTTCATCATTTTCTCTCTTGGTGAGTGGCTTCCCAGAGGGAACAAGCAGGAAGTGACACTGACCCAGCTGGCCTCTGATCCTGGCAGGTTGGGGAGCTCTGTGCCCTTTGAAAGGAAAAGAGCTGCCTTGTGGGGCTGAGGACTTCACTTTTCCCATGACATGGTGTGCTCTTAGGAATCTGTTTTTCTCTGCAGTTAACACTGTTGTTACCAAGTGAAGCCTTTCAGGAATGTATTTTCAGCATGAGAGTCTGTGTAATCTGTTTTTAATGAGTTAATTTGGGAAGGAGGAGGATGAGAGAATTAGTAACATCATCTTATGTCTGTAGGTAGTGTAATAGCCATCTCTTTACAATGTAGTGCTTTTGCCTGAAAGCTACGTGGTTGATCCTGGAGGGGATGAGAGCTGGGTAGGATCTCAGCTGTGAGTATATCAGAGAAGGGAAAATTGCTGTTGTTCAGAAACCTTAAAGAATTCAGCTCAGCTTCACATTTGGTGAGATACAATTTAAGATGCTTCCTGAACTACACCGGCTTCTCGGGCTGTGCCTTTGCTATTTTGTTGTAAGGTTGTTGTAAAATGCTGCACAGAGAGGCACTGGGTCCTCCCTGCTGCTCCAACAGGTCAAGTCTGACACTAGAGACCTCCTTCTGTGACTGAATCACAGGTCTGAGCTCATGGACTTGCTGTTGCTTCATGACTCTTGCAGACAAGATTTGCAAGATGTGTCATGTATTAGCTGTGCTGTAGCTGGGGGTGACAAGCTGTCCTGCACTGGAGCCTTGTGACTGCTTTTGGTTTCTCCTGCCATGGCCAAAGCACACTGAAGAACAGTGGGATAGGAAATGTTTTCCATGAAGTGTTTAGTAGAAATCCACAAGTCTGCTCCAGTCTGTTGTTATATTGGAGCCTGTGCAAGCTGCTGTAGTGCCTCCTGTGACTGTGGCTGTTTCTGCCCTTCAGCCTTTGGGCTGTAACCAGAACTGTTCCCCGGTAGAAAGTGTTCTCACTGTGGAGTATGAAACTGCTTCAGTCACTGCTTACTGGATGCTTTGGCGTGTTTCAGGTGTGGGGAGAGGTAAGAGTCCACCTTGGACTTGTCTGTGATTGCCCTCAGTGCCATGATGAACCTACTGCTGAGCAGCCTGATCATTCCCAGGGGAGGGAGGGAATACCTAAACACTTCTAGGAAATGGTTCCTTTGATTCCTCAGCAGCTGCCTTTGAGGGAATTCCCCACCCCTTGCAAGTGGAGCTGTGTCATGGGTAAGTGTGGTTTGTGTAAAGACCTAAAGGATACTCTGGTGCCCTGTGTCTCCCATGCGGTGCCAACAGTGGTTCAGGTTCCTGGAACAGAAATGGCACCAGCAGCATTCTGAGCTTTTGAGCTTGTTCAGCGTGCCTTGTACCCTCCCCTTCTGCCTTCTGTAGGGGAGTGTGGACGCAGCACAGTGCAGCTCCCCTGGTTATAAATAGCCCCACTCCATGGACATGAGTCATGTGTTTGGGCTGACAGTGCCGGGCTCCCAGCACCGCTCGTGCGTACAGGATTTCCTCACACAGGCTCCCTGCTCTTCCAGGCTCCCCTGCTCAGACATCCTGCATGCATCCTGGTTCTTACTTTGCAGGCCCATTAGGGGCCCCTGGAATAACAGCTGCTGGGAACAGCCTATTGCCTACCCTTATGTGCTGCATAACATGTGGAAGAACCCGTTTATCAGAAGATTGGTCTCTCAGAACAGATGATGTGAACCTTGGGGGCTGCCTCTTTCCCCATTGGAATGGCAGTATGATCCCAAACTTACCATTTTAGATTGCAGGAATGGCAGAACAGAGACTTCAGGCTTCGGAGAAAGTGGATTTCTAACTGCATTCACAGTTGTAGCTCAACTGTACAAAGGTTATGTGTGGCTCAAGGGCACATGTACAGATTCTGGCATTGAGGTTATTCCGTGGAATCCAAGGTCAGGCAGTGTTTCAACCCAACTATTTGTTTTTCCTCCAAGACTGACCAGAGTGCTGTCCCATGAGGTAGTCAGGGCTTGGCTGAGCTCATGCTTTAGATGATCAAGTTTGTGCATCTCTGCCTTCTGGCCTAGTGCAGTTCCTGCAAGTGCTGATGTCCAGCCCAGCTGGTGCAAACGTTCTTGTGTTTAGTTCTGTGATTATGAGTGAAAAAGTGAGAAGTGCTAAGGGCATTTTTCCCATTTTCCAACTAACAGCAGCTGCTCCTTTTGCAGATGTGGTGGAGAAAGATCCTGATGGGGACTGCAGGAGGCTGGCTCTGCAGAACTTGCTGCTAATGGAGAACCTGAAAAAGAAACTTGAAGCTGTCCCTTCCTAGCTGAAGGGTAACAGAAATGACCTTTACCTTGTGCTCTTGCCAGCTGGATGTGTTTGGGCACTGCTGGGGCCTCTTCAGCAGTCACCTGGCTGGAGGAGAGGAAGAAGGGGGAAGGGTGCTGAGCTGTGAGCCAGCGAGCCTGACTTGACATCTGGACTTTGTAGTGGAGGCCAACTGAGTGAGCTCCTGGTATCCGGTACAGCAAGTACAGATGCAGGAAGGCAGCGAGTGCTGCCATCCTCCCCCAGCCCCCACCCCAGCTATTTATAACCTTGGCAGGTCTGAGCACTCAGCTAAAAATACAGGGAAGATCTCATAGAGCCTTCTTACCAGAAAAACAGGAGGGCTGGGGAGGGTCACTTGCCAGTCACCACTCTGACCTGCCCCTAACAAAGACTCCCGTGTCCCCAAACAGCTGGAGTTTGGGGGAACAGCTGTTGGCCTGCTGCTGGAAGGACTCCTGTCTGGTGCAGGGAATGGCACTGCTGATGGCATGCAAAAACTGGATAGCTCCACTGCAGGGCTGGAAGTGTCGGGCCTTAAAGCTCTGCTCTAGAGCTGAGCTGTGGTTAGGAAGGAATAAAGCAGGAATTTTTTGTATAATCTTAGTACATAAGTAAGTGTCTACTAAAGAATGTTCAGATTTTGATCTTAAAATCTCCCCCACCCTTCTCTCCTGAAAGTAGTTTAAAAAATTCATATTTGCCCCAAGTTTTGAAGCAAGTCACAAAACATGAAAAAATACCATTCTAAGCAGAAGGGCTGGTTGATAAGAAATACGTGAGTGACCTGATTCCTATCCCTTGGTGGGGCAGGGTCACAGGCTGAGAGGTGGTTGTTACACTGAGCTCCACTTCTCACAGTCCTTCTTGCCAGGGAAGAAACTGGCATCCAAAAATCAGTGGTTTAATCTAACTGGTATTTGGAAAAAGAGCTTCCCAGTGAGAAAGAAGGTTCACTTGCTCAGAGGGTCCCTTCCA